>CM032397.1:6190540-6356251 GCA_019049475.1 Eueides isabella
TTAGAGACATTCATAACCTATCAACTCCGGAAAAATCTTAGTTTATGTGAACGTGCTACTTTGAACCCTAAAAGTGATCAAGCTGGTGCAATAAATAAAAAAATAACAGTTTTTCTGGAGATAAAGTATATCCTTCCTTTCATAAGGTGTAAGTGAATGACAATAACGCCACTACTTATCCAGTTGAGTTTCTCAATTCATTAACAGCTAGCGGTCTCCCATGACATAAATTAACGCTTAAGGTTGGTGTTTTCTGGTAATGCTGATGAGAAATTTGAACCAACGGAAATATACACGCGAAACCGCGACTTAAAGTCAGAGTTAAACAAAAACAAAAATATCAAAGCGGAAATTTAAACTGGGTGTAGTGCTGGTGAAATAGTGTTTTTACCACGCA
This sequence comes from Eueides isabella, assembly GCA_019049475.1. Lineage (NCBI taxonomy): Eukaryota > Metazoa > Arthropoda > Insecta > Lepidoptera > Nymphalidae > Eueides > Eueides isabella. The sequence continues at coordinate 6,190,938 of CM032397.1, forward strand.
TACCAACATATACCCAACAAATTTCCGTTTTAATTTAAGCGTTCTTAATTCTCCGTGAGAAGTTGCTTTGCAATGACAATAAATACTCACAGTGATAAACGCTTAAAGCCGCTGATATCGATTTAAAAATGATCAAATGTTTCATTCCACCAAGTCGAACCCACAATCTATTACGTTTTACAAGTCCACATGTACTGGTACCATGACAGACAGAGCTTAATAATAATTGTGTATATATATGTATATGTCCTATGGATTTAATTTCAACCAGTGATTTTTGTACACAACTGCGACAAATATGAAGCACCTTTAAATTACGTTTACTTATAAATTTAAACTTATCTCAGCTCTAAGAATCAAAAACACAAAAGTCATCAAGATCAACAAAGTGATCGTAAAATTTGTCCATTATTTGTTTTCAGGTAAGGAACCCTTAAAATGTAATTATATTAAATATTTAATTTATACAATAAATATTTGATGAGATTAAGTTCGTCTCCATTAATTATTTTCAAGATAGCTGAATCTGTTTCATAAAAAAATAAAATCTCAACTAGCTCTCAATCTAGTCAAGTCTTGATATAATTAAAAATAATTTTACTAAATTTATTTTCAGTACATTATTTTTACTTATGTACAAATAGTGAGGAATATTTAAGTAAAGTAACATTTAAACTGAAATCAAGAAAGTTTTTAGTAATAAAGTCTTCACGAATGATTTTAATTGAATGATTTTATGTAACATATATTTATCATTACATTTTTATGTATACTATTATTGTATAGTTATCTATTCACTTGTACAACGATGACCATCGGTCAAAGTAATGGCAACGCAAGTGCTACGAAGCACTCCATAAATTAACGTCGGCCTAATCACGCGACTCATTTCGCACGAAACGTGTCTATCTACGATGTCTGATCGTGACACTCACGGCGATCAGGAATTATTTACACAAGTAGGTACTATATAGCCGTTTAATATTCGTCATCACTTGTTATATTGAGGCCTGTCGTGGCGCAGCGGCACAAGAGTGTGACTGTAACCGACAGGTTCTGAGTTCGATCCCCAGTCGAGGAAATGAAATATTTAATATTTTCAATTTAAATATTTAGTGTTTCATTTCTTAGCTCTGGTAATAAGGCAAAGCGCAGCGTTGAGTTCCGCCACTCAACACGCAATGCCTCAAATTCGGCGGAAAGTGGGGAATGGAAGTGGAACGGAGTGTCATAACACTAGGTTTCACTTTCGTTCCCTCTGCCTACCCTGCCTAGTGCGGGATACAGCGTGAAGCTGAAAAAAAAAATAAAAAACTTGTTATGTTCTTGTTACGTTAGCATTAACATATTACACACATACATATATATATATATATATATATATATATATATATATATATATATAATATATATATATATATATATATATATATATATATATATATATATATCTATATATATATATATATATATATATATATATTATATATATATATATATATATATATATACATATATACCACATCTTTATTACCATTATATAGTATTACGCTGAGGATCGTTAATTTATTTCATTACTGAGTTGCCGTCACTTGAAATAACATAATATATCTAGAAACATATTGTTTCATTAAAAATATTATATTTGATTTTTCAATTAATTTCTAATTTAGTTGAATGATAAAAATTGTAAATTGAAAAGTATTAAGACTTGATTTTTACGTGGCTATTGAGAACTATTTATATTTATAACAATATAAATAGTCATATCCTTTGCATAATTATAAAATAAAATGTTACAAACACTGTGATGGAGCAAAAGTTCCATTAAAGGAACCTATTAATAGTCTATTCACTGTACGTACTTATAAGTAATTTATAGAAACATACTACTATACGATGTATGAACAGGGTGGTTATAATTGGGATATGAAACATATTTCAATCAGGTTTCAATACCTTAAAGTCTCTATATTTGATAATAGAAAACATTGAAATTTTTCAATAAAAATATAAAAATATATGCTGGTCTATCACTGAGCCAATGCATAATCCAATAAACTTTAACGAAGGTATTCATGATAAAAAGTTGAATTAAAATTTAGTTGAAAGCCGGCAGGCAGCACAGAGAACCACGTCTATATAAAGGTTGGATCTCTCAACACAGCGATTCTTAAACATATTATTTTTTACAGCTATTCTTATACTAGACTGTCTTTTTTATTAAGTTTATTTAATTTATATATACGGCCATATAGGAAGGAAAATCTGAGATTAATAACTTTAAAAAAAGATTGTTTGTGTGTGCTTATCGAAAAAAAAAGTGACCATTTCGTACCAAATTATAGCTATTTTATGATCATACAAATGGATGAACAATATATATATATATATATATATATATATATATATATATATATATATATATATATATATATATATATATATAATATATATATATATTATATATATCTATATATATATATATATATAGATATATATATATATATAATATATATATATATACATATATATATATATATATATATATATATATATATACTATATAATATATATATATATATATATATATATATATATATATATATATATATATACATATATAATAGTAATATCCTTTAAATCTACTCTCTTATATTAATAACATTCATTTAAATAAAGAAATAAACATTTACTCATACTTATGTCTAATTAGAAAGAATAATAAAATTAATACCAAAATGTAATGTGTCTGATTGTGATTTATGTATGATTATTCTAAACAATAAAATATAATTTCCTAAATATACTATTTATATAAATTAATTTCATTTAATCCTTTTATTAAATCATTTAAATCGCTATGACGGTCCAAAGTGACAGAAAAATGTATTAGTTGCTGTAAGATTTCTTCAATCAGTAATAATAAAAAAGAAGAAATTTTACTTCAATATATTTTACTTCAATATATTCAAAGTACGTGTGGTAGAGTCACAGTCAGGCAGACTCGACCGGATTATTACCACCACCGGCATTTAAGACCGGCGTTAAATAGTGGCTTTGGCCACTGCGTTTCGCATTAGGTAATGCCGGACCCCGGTGCCCTTCCACCTTAAAGGACGGCAACGCTCCTATAGCTCCTCTGCAGTTACACGGGGCCGTGGGCGACGGTGATCATTTACCACCAGGTGACCCGTACGGTCGTATGCCGTCCATAAAAAAAAATAATTAGTATTTATTTCTATATTTCCGCTGTATTTGTGGCTTACACTTTGAATAAATGTAGCGTCAGTAAGATTTTTGATCGCTGACTTTAGTGCTGCCGTTTCGGAACAGGTGCGGCTATATCGATCTTACAGTTCACTAATTGTACCATAAATGTAGTCGAACTTAAGCGAATCAAAATTAGGACTGTTTCATTCGTTTCGTTTCGTTCCTCACTTTCTGTAATATATGAAGCATTGTGGTTCAGCGGCGGAACTCAAAGCTGCGATTTACATTGTTACTAGAGCGAAGAAATATAATATTTACATTTAATTTTCTCGCGTGGGGATCAACCCGTAACCTACCGTGTTTACAGTTTTCACGTTTGTGGACTCAACTCAACGATAGGCCTCGGTTTTTATAATAAACAATATCATAATTATTATTTATTCAAAGTTATCATCAAATATAGGACATGGATTATAGATGAGAAGAAAAAGAAACAAACAGATGACGTTGATAGATAAGTAAAGTACCTATAGTGAGTTCAGTGTTAATTCAGGAAAATGTGATCATCGCTGGAATAATAAGCAAAATAAAAATACGAAAAGGATGTTTTTTGTTATTTTTTATAACGAACAAAGATATTGTAGTGCTGTAATCATTAACTAATTGAAAATCCTTTTATAAATACATCGTAGGTGCTTAAAGTTTTTGTGGCCCTGACGTTATAGCAATAAATTCGTAATTGCTTTTTTTGCATAATATTATTTACATATTTATAAAGTAAAAGGAAGTTCTAGCTTAATTATTATTATGCGAGATGAATAAATAATATAATTTAATAAATCAGTTTTTATGATTCTAATGAGAGATATTATTGAGCACTCTGTACCAAAGTATATATGTAATTAAATTAAATTGTAGATTTTAAACGTTATTATGTGTATATTTAAAATAATACACCAATTAGTTAAATGTTGTTTTAATATTTAATTGACCATTGATCAAAATTGTGATTTATTTTTTATGTAGATATAACACAAAATTATACAATTTTTATCTACATAAAATGAAGCCTTCATATTTCTAATATCAGGCAAAGTAAGTTTTAAAGCGAATAACAAAGAGGATACGTTAGGTGGGGGGGCTCGTGGGAAGCTCGGGGATGTTGTAATCACGTATTTAGTTGCGGTACGGAGCGCTGTGAGTTTAACTTTTTAAACAGAATGTAGTAAGTAACTTAAACTGTTAAAATATATTATATTAACATAATGTAAGGATCACACAATCGAGTGGAGCTGAGCGGCGCTGTGTTTTGTCATGAAAGCTGAATTGTTTACGCAAACAGCTTTTTTAGGACAATAAAAGTTAGAGCTATTGAATATAAAATGTATCTATTATCAATGGTTATTTCATTCTTAAATAAAAAAAAACTATTCAGATGGGAAATAATTAAAAATTATGAATAAGAAAAACGTATTGAAAATCTATATACAGAATTTGTGTACCAGGCCCGGTCGACTTCGACTTAAGGGCATTGGCGACATACTTACGGGGAATTGGCCGTGGGTCTTGAAGCATAACTTTTAAATAATACGGTCTTTCATAATGCACGTAGGCACTTAGTGCTGCTATTTTAAATAAAACTACTAATTAGTAGTATTTTAATATTATTTATCTTAAGATTACATGGAATAAAATACAATACAATAAAGTAAAACAAAACAAAATAAAGTATTTAACTATTACCTAACAAAGAAATTTAAAATAATTTAAGCAAATAAGCGAAAGTATGAGTAAATTACTATTCTTTATTTGATTTTCTTTGCAAATTAAGGCAAATATATAAACATCTACTCTTATAATAAAATCGTAATGGATCGGTCTGTAAATGAAAGATAGACCGTTAAAGAACAATGTTTTTGTAGAAAAAAACCTTAAGTACACGTATAAATTATTAATTATATCATATAAATTTCACCACAATCGATTTAGCGGTTTAGACGTGATCACGTCATAGACAGACAGGCAGACAGGTTTACTTCTGAATTAATAATATTAGTAATATTTTTTCACTAGTAATTGCTGTTGACATAGAATCCTCAAAATTAGTATTACTTGGTTGAACAATTAACATGAAAAACAAAAAATTACACTTAAAATTGTTCACAAAATTACAGGTTGAGTTTTTCAAGTGTAATTTGCAAGCAACAGTCTAACTGTAGCAAAACCCATAGGCTTAGTTTGAAATCTGATAAAGATCTCATTAGATTGTGGGCTAAAACGACTTTTTCTTAGGATTGTGTGACGCGGTGGTTTTATTAGAATACCGTATACCAATGTTGTTATTGTTATAGTTACTGTCTAATTTGCCATTCAGTACTAGAACAATAAGAGTAAATGCTCTACAGTATATTTAAATTTTATATATGTTGTGACTAAAAATATATTTTAATTTGCAAGTTTTTCAGAAGGTCTTTAGGTCCAATGAATTTAAATATTATAAATTGGCTAATGGACTTAAATATTATATTAGGCAGCTTTATATTTTATATACAAATATTATTAAAAACTTATAAGTATAACTAAAAAAATCTTTTAGAAAATATGTAAAATATTTTCATTGGTACAAAGATTCTTTCGACTCTTAAGCAATACTACCTATAGCATCCGAATCTTGCTATAACCATTAGGTAAAAAGCTGTACAGTAGGATGAAATTGTAGTGAAGGCAATTCAGGATTACCGAATGTCTTTGACGTCGGTAATTCTATTAGCAAGTGATTCGCTATAGGAATTGTAAGTGGAAGTACTTGTTAAAGTACATTCATTTTACACGAGCAAGTGGTCGTGAAGTTTGAAAGCATTCGAAGGTATTGCACGTATTAAAAGGAGAGCGGACGAAGCCCAGAGTCGGCAATGGAGGGTACACCTGAGCTTCCTGGCCTAAAGACAGCGAAAGCAGTTCCACTTAGAGTTAATAGGGATTTTGGTGTTATGACGCTCCGGATGGTGCAGGTGCTGACAGGGTTTGACAAATATCTTTATCAGATTCCACGTTGCAAGTAAATGCATTTCACAACTATCATTATAATGATAATCTCATCGGTATTCCATATGAATGTAATTTTATGACCATATTCACATAACTATAAATTATTATTACAGAATTCAGTTAATTCGTTATATATTGCTACCTACATAAGGTACGTTAAATAAAAATATCTTTATATCAATATATTTTTTTATTTATAACTTTTACTAAACAACATTTATTTAATTTATCAAAAAACTCATTTAAAGAAATAAATATTAGTCATTTAAAAGTAAACTTCAAATATATCTTATTCAATAACATGATAAATTGCTTGAACAGTATCTGAACTCTTGGTAAAAGTTAAAATATCTTTTAGATAATAAATGATGGATAATATGAAGTTCGAAAACACTACGGTTCATCATAGATCATGGTTAGATAAATTACTTTAAATTATACTAAACAAGCTGCCAGTTCTGGTTAGGTTTCAACAACTTTTTTTTTACAAAAAAAAACAAAATATGGTAGTATTTTAAATATGATGTTATTCTGTAAGTTTAGTATTTATAACAAATTAAAGTCTTCCGATTATAAAACTTTCTACAAAATTAATTAGTAGACAAAGATTTGCAATTAAAAAAAATATTTAATGAACACAGTGAACACATTCAATGTGAGCCCAATTTTGAAAAACTTTTAACTGGTGCGGTTGAGTTCGAATCACCGCAACCTATACTTCCTTATAAAGCGGATGAGGTGTTTTTTGCCTCATGTTTCAATCGTTTGGTAAATGATCAGGAACTTGATTCGATGTCTAGTGTTATACTAAAATTATTATATGGTTTTGTTTTAACTATGCCTAGCTTCGCCCCGAGTTTTGATTTTTAGTTTAATAGAATGCCTAAAATATAGTTGAGGTCATTTGAGACCCCAAAACCGATTCAGAGAATCGGGGCGGCAATAGTGACGGGAATGAATTTATATCAATGAATATCCATGTCCATGTTATATTTCTATTACTTTCTTATATTGTTATAGTATTGTGCACAATGTTTTCGTTTTTTGAAGTGAAAACTTCTTTAGGCGCGTTGAGCGTTTTGGTAGAGTGTAAAATCCTCGGTACGCGTCACCGACATGCTAATGATATATATAAATAGTATATCAATCGCTATGGAGACCCAGACTAGCGCACGCGCAGTAGCCTGTGTACACGTATACACTAATACATCGACTATTTCTGACTGTATTATGTGCGCGTTGGACGATTTTTGGATAAGTACAATTTTGTGAGTCACGACAATGATATAAATAATGAAAATAATGTTTAAACTTGAATTCATTGAAATTCGTGTAAATATAAATACTATAACTAGCGTGGATGTCACAGTGAGAATGAAGAAGAACGTGCTCAGGTGGTTTGGGCACGTCGAGCGAATGAGTGAAGAAAGAATGGTAAAAAAGATTTATGAAGGAAAAGTGAGTGGTAAGAGAGGGAGGGGGAGACCTCGGTTGACCTTCGAAAACACAGTATCGACGATACTGGAGGAAGGTCACGTAAAAAGCATGAGGACCCCCCGGAGGGCATGTATGAAGAGGTTGATGACAGTGGACGAGGCGAAAGAGGTATTCCGAGACCGTAGCGTTTGGCGCTCCGTTCTCTCTGCCTACCCCGCTAGGGGTATAGCGTGAAGCTAAGTAATAAATACTATGTATAATTAAGATAATTGTATATTAATTATTTTTTCAACCACTTTGTATTTATATTTTGTTCATGATTTGTTTAACCCATCATATGTAACTAATAAATAAAACATAAAAAAAATCATATAATTTTTGCATATAGTTTTAATTACTCTCAACTTAATAGTTCCGTTTTCACTTCTATCGGCAGTCCCACGACTGTTATGAGTTTTTTTTTTATTCATATATCCATTTACAATCAGCCCAATAGCTTTAATTAAAATTGTTGACGTCATTATATATACGTTTAGAGCTTGCACATCCAGCGATGTGGCGTCTCAGATATATAGGCTTCTTCAAATCGAAGCCAGTTTTGTCCTTCTTAATCGGAATATACTTTGATGGGTGTCTATAAGTGTTTGTGCTAACTGGTTAGTGTGACATTCCAGTCTTTGTTTATAAATTTTGCAGGACTTTTCTATCTGTTCTTTCACAGTGGGTATTTCAGAATATTTATGTACTTCTGTGTTTTTGGCAAACCATGGTGCATTGGTCAAAATCTTCAAGGCTTTATTTTGAAAGCGTTGCAATATTTCGATGTTGGAATGGCTAGCAGATCCCCAGAGTTCAATACCGTATGTCCAGATCGGTTTTATTATGGTTTTATATATTAGCAGTTTAGATTCTAAACTTAGTGAGGACTGCCTGCCTATTAGCCAGTACATTTCGCTTAATTTTCTATTTGCCTTTTCTCTCTTCGCTTTGATATGTTCCCTCCAGTTCAGTTTCTTATCTAAGATGTAAATAATTTTGTGTTCAGTGGGTTTGAGGCTTATTTCGAACTCAAATGTCTTTCGATAATATAAATATTATCGAATCAATTCTTCGCACACATAAAGATATCTTTATTTATCTTTGTCCTATGTCATATCGTTGGGTAAACAGCCACCGCATCAGAGAGAAAACACAAGCTTTGCGCGCCGCGCCAGCCGTGAGTCTGTCATGAGGCCTAATCAACCCCAAGCCGCAGTGAACGTGTTAAATGCTGTCCATTAGGTTACAATATCTTCCTCGTATCTCAAAAGAAAAATAAGAATGAACAGTGGTCTGTTCGTTCGCTCAGAGGAATCTGAGCAACACGGTCCCTGGTTGTTCAGATAACCGGGGACAAAGCCCTGTTTCTCTTTCGAGACTAATTTTATTTTATACTGGCCCCCCGTACCAACCTTGGCCAGTATACCTGCCACTGGGTTTTACCCCAGTGGCAGGGACCAAACAGGTCTGGCTCCTACCACTTTCGTGGTAGTACTTAAAAGGTAAGTAGCCCCACGCAACCTCCGACTGCCCACCCGAAGGAAGACGGTCTGCAATCACGCTACCTCTGTTTCCAGATAGGCGCCGGAGCTGTGGGCACACTCACCTCCCGCACGCAGTCCAACACGCTTGCGACTGACCTCGCTAAGGCCGCCAGAGAAGCCGGCTCCCAATTTCCAGTTGGTACCGGAGTTGTAAGGCACACTCACTTCCCGACACGCATCACGTGGTCTAGCCTAGAACTACAAGCGGCTACTTTGGATACGGGTCTAGCTCCCGTCTCTCATGCTAAGCAGGCATGTACCCGAGCTGTAGCAGCCTATCAGTACTTAGGCCGCCACTAACGGTCGCTCCGAACCGCGCTAGGTTCATCAGGCAGCCCTTCGCCTTGGGCCGGTGAAAACACTAGCTTGCTGCGCGCGAGGTCAGGTGACAATTATACCGGGCAGACGAACATGCCCAACCTCTGCAGCCAACCACTACCACAGCGAGTCCAACATCAAATGACCGGACAAGGGCTTTGGGAACTTCCGGTCAACAACCGGACCCGTAGTTCCAGCTGCGACCTGACTATTCCCGGGTATTGGAACAGCCAGGGCCCGTGTCGCTCAGATTCCTCTGAGCTGGCAAACAGGCAACCGTCGAGGCACTAACAAAAGCTTCCCTCTACCTTACTATTGTCCGAGCAGTCCCGCCAATTTGAACACAGTCACCCTCCAAAGCAGGTGTTGGAATCAGTTTGCGGCTGCCCGGTTTTATGGGTGCACCCGGTTGCATAAGTACTGATTGGCTGCCTCAGCTCGAGTAAATACCTGCTGAGCATGAAAGCCGGGAGCTAGACTCAGATCCAATCTAGCCGATTGTAAGTTCAGGTCGTAGAACGCGTGTCTAGAAGTGAGTGCACCTTATACAACTGCGGTGCTAACTGGAAATTGGTAGTCAGCTTCTCTGGCGTCCTCAAAGCAGAGAGAGAGCATACTGGATGGCAGCGGGATGTGAGCGTGCCTACAGCTCTGGCATCTGTCTGGAAAAAGAGGTAGCGTGATCAAAGATCGTCTTCCATCTGGTTGGCGGTTGGAGGTTGCGTGGGGTGATTTTCCCTACAAGTACCTGACTTATGATCCCTGCCTGGGGTAAAATCTGGTGGCAGGTATACTGGCCTTCCTGGTGTGAGGTTGGTACAGGAGGACAGTATAACACAAACGGTTAGTCTCGAAAGGAAAAGAGGGGTATGACCCGATGTAATATTATGATTTTATTATACTTATAATAATGAAAACCTATTTAATTACAAAATATATATTTTTTTATATGTTGATAACTGTCGTGGCGCAGGGACACATGCCTGTAACTGTAAGCGATAGGTTCGATGCCCATTCAAAATAGTAAATATTTAATATTTTCAAATTAAATATTCTATATTTTTATTTCTTTGCTTTGGTCTGGCAAACCGCGGTGTTAAGGACCGCCACTCTCAACACACAATGCTTCAAATTCGGCGAAAAGTGGAGAACAGAATGGAGTGAGTTCATAAATGATAACACGGCTTGGGAATAAAATGCTCGCTCCAGGCTATTTCAAATGTATCATTATCACAATTGATTATATGATGTAAAATTTGATTAAAAAAAAAAAGATATATCCCGCTGAGTTTCTTTCGCCGGTTCTTCTCAGGTCTGAGGCAGTAACTTTAGTGAACTGGTGGTAAATTGTTTGACGTTCAAAAAACGAACCTTGTAACTTCTTATTTTGAATAAAAATATTTGAATTTGAATTTTGAATTGAGTGTCTTAACTGTTGGTTCCCTCTCCTTGCCATGTGCGGATTACAACGTGAAGCTGAAAAAAATTTTTTTTTTTTAATATTGAAATATATTGTACATTTAAATATAATTAATAAAATAGTAAAAGTTTTAATATATTACATATTTAAATATAATATGCTTAAATTAACTTTCTCATTTCTGATGAGTCTGTAATAAACCAACTAAATCAACCATTCTTTATTATACATAAAATTATAATCCGTATAATTACATACAGATTCCGTAAAAGTATGTTTTCTTTTCCTTCTCGGGTGTAGTATGTTCTGCGAGATTCCAAACTGGTTTTTTTTAGGTATATTTTACAAAAAATGTATAAAAATTAAGTTATCATGTTTCTTAGGTAGGTGATGGTGGTAGGTGCATTACAATAATTGTATCATTTATATATTTTAATTAAATTAAATGAATTGCTTAATCGTTCCAAGGTAGTACCTACCTGTAGTACAAAGTAGACCTCGAGCTTAACTGAAATAATGATAATTTGGCCGCTGAACAAAGTTCACGAATGCGGCAGACAATAGATCAACTGCCAAAACCAACGCTACGAGCTGCGGATATTACTGTGAGACATTTAATTTTCTACGTGAAAGGATAAGGCGAGTAGAATTTCTCAAGCATCCTAGCACCGGCGGTGCTTCAAATTGTGTTACGTTCGTCTTAAATAGCGAGTAACCGACATCCGCCCATTACGACTCTTAGCATGGTGATATTAAACGTACATTTTCTTTTATTATTTTATTAATTTAAGTTGTAAATAGGTAGAAATTAATGATAATGTTGTTTTCAGTGTATTTAAAATATTTAGAAGATCGTGTAGGACTTTTATAGTTAATTTTTATTTTATATTTTTTTGTATTATTTTTTTTTTCTTTTCACAAATATTGAACTCTAAATGGAACACGTAATGAGTATAATGTATATGTGTTTGTTGAAGTATCGTCATATCAATTTAAAAGAGATCAAAGGTTGCTTGAACGAGTTTTCAACATAAAAGGACCTTTTTGTATACCGATAGTCACAAAGTGTCACTAAGTATTTGTACGATGACATTTAACGCACCCTCGACATGATGCAGTGATATATGAGTAAGTTATACTGTTAGGGAGGATACAAATTTCATCTTCATATGGACAAAATGTTCTGCCTTATAGCTGCGTAGGCACAGGGAACCTGGGAACTTAGTGTTAAGACACTCCTTTCCTATTAAGATACTCCCTTTTCCCTCTTTCTGCTGCTGTGGCCTTGTTACCAGAGCGAGGAAATAAAAATATTAAATATTTCTTTCTCTCAAGTGGGAATCGAACCCACAACTTATCTGCATCGTGACGGCAAAACGGCTTGGAGAAATATATTTGTTATATAATTTTTGTCATCTTCTTGCTTTATAAAACAAGCAGATATAACCTAGTAAAAAGAAAATTGCTATCTGCTTTGTAACTAATTGAGTGACGAAATTTAACACTGTTTTGTCTTATTAGATCGGGCGAATGAAAAAAAGATTTTACTACAGATCGATATATAAAATTTAACTACTTATATACAAATTCATTAATTTCGATTAAATAATTATTCGTTATATAAATCCATTAGGTAGCAGAAATACAATTGGTTACACCTTAATCTACGAATTTAGGAGTTTACAAATGCAAACGGGACAGATTTTAAATTAATTTTAATATTTAATTCATTATTTCACCACGTGTGTCACCGGAATTGATGAAATATTCGATTATATCAGTATAATAGCTATTAGGAATGGATCTTTGTAGAATTGAATAAAGTTTATCGAATCAATAAAGGGTATAAATTATATTGAATTAGATTCCTTTAAGATTGTCGATGCTGTTTAATTAAAAAAACTGTAAATGACAAGGATGTATTTTTAGAGTTTCATACCTCAAAATGTAAAAGCAGAATCTTTATGAGAGCAATTTATTATCCGTCTGTTCATCTGTCAAGACCATTGAATTACGAAAACCTAGTAGATATTCATCCTATCTATATATCCTAGTAGGTTCTCGTGGTCCGAGAATTATGAAAATTGCCAGGAAATCAGAACTTACAATGCAAAAAACAAAAAAAATAAATTTATACGTATTTCACTAATAATAAGAGTCCTGTCGTGGCGCAACGGCACAAGTGTGTCTGACTGTAAACGATAGGGTGTGTTCGATCCCCACTCAAAATGAATTATTTAATATTTTCTATAATAATTATAAACATTTATTTATAAATATAATAATATTTACTCATATATTTAATGTTTTAATTTCTTCCTTCCGGTTACAAGGCAAAGCGCGGCGTTGAGTACCGCCACTCAACACCTCAAATTCGGCAGAAAATGGGGAGCGGAAATGGAACGGAGTGTCTTTACCCTAAGTTCCCAAGTTCCCTCTGCCTACCCTACCGTGTACGGGAAAATACTTTTCGTAAAATAGAAAGGTCATTTTTAAAATGTATGATGAATATATACAACACCTATGGATAATTTCGTATCATTAAAATTTCTCGTGGTGTAGTAACTAATGTACCTATAGCCAATTTCAATTAATTTAAATATTTTAACAAATTATTAATAATCTAATTATTTTAAAAAAATATATATTTTAACGGACATTTTAAGCTAATATACTAACGTAAAATAGGGAATTTTATGTCTAATAAAGCTTAAATTGTACTTACAGTTCCGATTCAGCACAATATAATTATGATTACAAGAATTATGTTGAAATAAAATATTGTTTTATTATCAACAACTAGAATTATGACTGTGATATTGTCACACAAAGTGAATAATTTAAGACTCACTTTAATTGAATAACAACCAAAAACCTCCATATTGCTGCTTTAGCAACATGAACTCGGTCAAATGTATAAATATACGTATACATACATTTGTAAGTATCCTGTTGCCAGTTACTTATTATTCACATTTTCATCCTTTTCCATCCGTGCATACCGAGGAGAGCAATTAGCCCACAGGCAAAGTTATGTTAATTTAAATTTCTGTAGGGTCTTTGTAAATAAAAATAATGTAATAATTTAATTAAATTAAAGACCTCATACATATGAAATAGATTCATTTTACATATTTTATGTACATAATACATAATAGATATATGCATTAAGATCTATTATAATCATGCTTAAGCAATGGGTTACACTTTTCAGATTGGTTGGATTAGAGATTTTTGTTTTAGGTTAATGAGCAGCCATAGTAATATTCAAGAATCTTTTTAAGATAAATCTTATAAGAAAGATCAATCTTGCTTATATCTAGAAAGGAGTAACAAAAGAAAGCATTAATTAATGTCAGAACTCAGAAGTAATGCGGCTAACTAGAAAGTGGCACACCTTGCTAGAACTCGCGCAACTCCTTTTGCAAAAATTGTTTAAAAATAGTTAAGTTACAAGAGAATATTTAATTAATTGTAGCTAATAGAAACTTGAACTTCTTTATTTTTCTAGTATATTTTTTATTTTGCTTGTTCTAATTAAGTCTGAGTATAATCGTAACAGTTGTGGTTATACATACACTTCATGAAATTAATTGAAATAAACAGGCTACAATAAATAATGAATAAAAGACGGTCAACGGAACCGTTTGCCAATTTCACTTCAAAAAAGTCAAAAAATGAGTGAAAGTTGAAGAAAAATATTACCTAATATTATTGTGCATTTAGTAAAACGGGGTAAGAATAAATAAGTATTAATTATTGTTTAAATCGGAGTCTTTATATACTCTGACTAACCAAGTTTAAAAAAAAGTAATAATAACAATAAATAAATAAAGAAAAGTAACAATTTATGTAGCATACATTTACTTACTGTTGACGACATTGCATCGTTTATAATTCAGAAGATTTGTCAAACAAAACTGTTGGCAAAAGTTTTCTCGAGTAATTCCATAAATCCAGGGACAGTTCCTGCACTGGTCAAGATAAGTTAAGCGGGCTACGACAACACGGTGACGTAAACACAACGCTACGTGCGACATGTTTGCGGTAGGCGACCAGTCGCATCTGCCACGCATATCTTTATGTATAACGGTAAAGTAAGTTACATTGTACTAACTAGAATTAAAACTTCTTGGACTAAAAGTTGTTTTGAGTTTATTTGGAAATACTTAGGCAGAATATATTTAGTTTCAAATTATTCGTTACATAATATGATTGTTACATTCAAGTCCGCGCATAAATGAATAATATAGGCCTTATAAATTCTTGAAGACTACAAAAGTTCTACAATGTTCTTATTAAAAAAATGTATCAATTATATATTTGATAACTTTAAACTTATATTTAAAATTATAAAGAGGTTTGGTATCGTATGTATATATTTACATACTTCATTCATGACTTTTAATTTATTATATGTTTATATATTTTTTAAATAAGTAGATTAAATATATGTATTTTATATAAAATAAATAAGAAATGACCTAGTTTCCTAATTGCGTTGTTCCAGCTACATGTCGAGTTAACAAAGGAGGAAGCGGTACAATGCGAGACGTGGCCAATAATCACGTATCTACTGTGGTTAGGTATTTAGTGCAGGAAATTGAGCCTCGTAGTAGGTACAAGTTAGACTATCGAACATTAGGTTAATTCTTTATGTTTCTCTAATTGTAATCGAAATTAGTTTATGGTAATTATTTTAATACAAAATTATCGTTTGGAAAAAAACAATTAATCTTGTATTTCTTTAATGTGTTATTCATATGAATTTTTGAGTTAAAAATATTTAGTATTTTTCCTTTTTAGTATGGATTGAGGGAACCTTACTTCTGAAAAAATCCAAAAGTAAAACGAAAAAACAGAGGAAATAGGAAATAACTTCAATACAAAAGCTTTTTAACCTAATATGCATGTTTATTTAGCTTTGTGAATTATTCCAACAAACATGAGCGTACAGAGAAGTAGTCTCACAATTCTCCATTCTCCGACTTCTGTTTGATTTTTGGATACTACAATATTTAATATTGGTTACAACAAGCCTATGTGAGGGTGAAAAATCATGAAGTTTGCCTTGACAGAGTCGAAGAATGCATTGAATTTACAGATGGCCTTAGTGGTAATAATGGTAGTGACACTAAAAAAATTGCGGGCAACAGAATATGAATATGAAAAGGACAATGAATAAAGATATTTAATAAAGTATTGAGAAAAAAATATACATATATGAATAATAAATTACTATTTATGAACACTTTAAGATGTCTAGCAGCCAATGCGTTAGTACAGCAGCAGCAGGTGTACATGTATGCGGAAATATGATTACCGTTCACGCTACGCTACTTCAATACTTCCTGTAAAATGGAAATAATTCATTTTAAAGGTGCTGTTATCTCCCTATATAGGTATGATTACGTGCAAAATATTCTAAGTGATAAATCAGTGAAGGCTTTTACAGATATTTTTCAAACCAATAAAACCTTTTTTACCTAATGAATTATGTACTAAATATGTATTATTAAATATATATTATTTGAGGCCTATCGTGGCGCAGCGGCATTAGCGTGTGTCTGTGACCGATAGGTTGTGGGTTTGATACCCACTAGAGGAAATGAAATTTTTAATATTTTCAATTTAAATATTTAATATTTTCATTTTTTCGCTCTGGTACAAGGCAAAATGCGGCGTCGAGTTACACGCAATGCCTCAAATTCGGCAGAAAGTGGGAAACGGAAGTGGAACGGAGTGTCTTAACACTAGGTTCCCAAGTTCCCTCTGCCTACCTTACCATGTGCACGATATCGCGTGAAGCTAAGTAAGTAATTAATGAATTAATACCATATTATAACAGGATACTATTCTAATTGTGAATCGTTTCCCGTTATAAAATGGTTAAGCCTTGTGAAAGTTACATATTTTATTTGTTTTTTACCAACGGCCCAAACCCGACATTGCTTACTTCAATTTTTGTTATATAATATCATTTTTAAATAAATTTTAAACCTTTATATTAACCTGATGTATTGGTTATACTAATAACTATCATGTTTATAATATAAGGTAATACACATTACACATGTTTATAATAAGTAGATTTAATATTTTTATGATCTAATTTAAAAATATTTTAATTTATTTATACACTTATAAAAATGTACAGATAATACCAGTTAAACAAAGTAATAAACAATATTCGTTTCGTACTGCATAAGATTGAATGATCTGAGTCAAATTATTTCTGCACAAAAGTCCAACAAGACGCCGACGGTAGAAAGATAGACAGCAATTTTATCAAAGGTGTAAGCGATTTAAGGCAGGATTGGTGTTGCCTTAAGAAGAGCTTCCATTAAAACAATATTCAAGCCGAAAGAGAAAGCGAGCCATATTTTGAGACCAGTGCAAAATAATATTCCTTTACAGTGTGCAGGCGTATACAAACTAGATGGTGACTGGCTTATCATACATTAGTCAATCACAGAATCATTGGTATTAGAATGAAGTAACAGATCTCCGTTATCAAGAATGGGCTTACGTGTAATATCATAAGAAAACTTAAAGATTAATAGCACTAGATTTTCAAGTTTCCTTTTTTATGGAAAAGATAAGGCACACGAGCGTACGGGTCACCTAATGGTGAGTGATCACCATCGCCCACAGCCTCGTGTAACACCAGGGACTCTACAGGTGAGTTGCCGGCCTTTGAGGTGGAGGTAGACGCGCTTTTTGAAGGTACCTATGTCGTATCGACCTGGAAATACTGCCGCGGGTAGGTTTACTTATTTATTATTTATTATTATCTTAGCACAATGGAATACAAAACTACTATAGATGCGGTCTTTATTAGACATTTAAATAGGTTCAAATCAAATCTGTTCGTTTCTTAAATCAGCTATCATAAACCTATCGTATCATTTTTAGAGATTGGCGATAATGGTTCTGGTAATAATAATGGTAAGAAAATCACTGAAATTATGGATGAAAGTAAATTTTTCTAAGAGATAAACTTTTTAACCCTAGAAAGATAATCATATTAGAACTACCATAAAAGATAGACATACGTCCGCGGGACGTGTGTTACTTTGACTTAAGTTTTTAAGTAGGTCAATATACTTTTTACCATATGTTAGAGATTTTTAATATAGTTATATATTATTTAAAAAAAATTGACGTGAAATTTGTGTTAAAAATAAAAATCGAGAACTCCAATAAAAATAAAAAAAAATACTTATTTTCTAAAAGAAAATTTATGTTCACTTTCAATGCTTATTTGGCACATTTTCACTGAAGTTTTTCTGACGGGTCTGTAATTCAAAGCGCTAGACATAATAATATGTCATCCAATCGCAGAAACCTGGTCTGAAAGTCAAATCTGTCACGACTCATAACTGCTACATAGGGCATTCCTAATAAAGAGGTATCCAAGAGTTCTTTAGTAATAATGTCAGGATCCCTATAAGTGCACGGACTTTAATATTATTCGTGACATTAAAAGAAGCTGAAAATAATGTCAGTTGTCCAACTTCTCTGTCACTGGCTTTTCTTTTCTGGCACTTCAGACAAAATTCGACGTTCGTACAAATCTCGTCAGTTAAGAAGAGATTAAAAAATAAACAAGGTGAGAGTCGTAGAGGTTTCTGCACATTCGGGTTGGCCGGGTAGCTTATCGAACAATATTTATTGCTGAGGTTCTACAGTGACTTCGACCCTTGTTTGTAGCCCAACAATGCTTGTTCTTATCCCTGAGAGTGCGTTAAGAAGGGATAATTCTGCGGCTACCTGAACAAAAAGTTTGGACAGTAACACTCACTGATCTTTAGTTAGTAGAGCAGTTGGGCATATCGACAACTTCATCGATCAATTTGTTCTGTTTCATTTTCGTCCAAAAAGTTTCAAATTTGAGCTCTAGCCGACAGTCTTCGGTTTGTCATTTTAAAATAATTATAATAAATACATGAGAATAACAATAAGTATCTGTAAATAACAATAAACAATAATTTCAAAAAAGTTCCAATGTTATTGAACTCTTAAATTGTGTCATGTATCTGTCATATACATTCTGTTGGGCATTTAGAAGTGTTAAATTATTACAGAGATGACGATAAATACGTTGTACAAACGATTCATTTAATGTAACTTATTTTAAATTTAAATTATTGCATATAACAAATAAATAAAAAAAAATCAGTTTTTTAAAGGTTTAATCAGAATTGTCTTAATCATAAACTGCTGCTGCTTAAACATTGGCTTACATAAACATGACTAAACATGATTTTACATAGCCTCTGTTTAAGTAAAGTTTCTCCAAATAATCCATTTTAATTTACCAAATGTTATGTTCTTCAGACAGACACGTTTGAAGATTCAATGAGTTATTGGTAAAGGTTGCGTGACTCTTACCAAAGGAATTACCCTAGTTTGCATAAAGGAGTCTCGAGGGACTGTCTTTGAAACTTCCCCTAAGTTTGTGAACATCACAACTTGGTCTATATAATTAATCACTGTTGCTAAGATCGTATGAATCTATACTAAGTAAAATAGTACCTACTCTAATAAGTAGATTTGTTCTAAAATATATTTTTATTTATATACATATATACTTATTATAAAGTCCGTAAATTGTCAATGAATTTCGAATTGAATCGGTAAATTATATAGAAAAGTCTTTAAGATAGGTCCAGGAAACTTGTAACGGAAGACATTTTATTAATAGGAATATGTGAATAGTCATGTAATTAAAATATAATTTTCTAGGAAATAGTACTCACTTAACAAAGAAAGATGACTGATAAGTTTTCTTTAAATTTGAAATTCAATATTGTTACAAATCTTAACAATAATTGTAATATTCGTTCTTATTTATTATTTACTAGCGACCCGCCTTCGCCCGTTTGAATTACCTACACACTTATAACATTTAAACATTGAAAATCAAATATCTCCAATTGAATAACTTTTTTATTTATTAACCGCTTTAAATTGAACCAGCACTAAATGTTTAGGAAAGGTTGCTAAAATGGTGAAAACAAATTTAAATATAGCAAGCCGTTTCCGAGATTAGCACCGACAAATAAATAGAATAATAGACAATTTTATTGATAATCACTATTTATATTATTGTAAATCTCTATTACAATAATAAATGTTGCCTATAAGATTTTACATGTTCTCTATAAGTTTTTTTTTAGCTTCACGCTGTATCCCGAACGAGGCAGGGTAGGCGGAGGACCCGAGAACCTAGTGTTAAGACACTCCATTTCACTTCTGTTTCCCACTTTCCGTCGAATTTGAGGCATTGCGTGTTGAGTGGCGGAACTTAACGCCGCGCTTTGCCTTATTACCAGAGCGAAGAAATGAAACATTAAATATTGAAATTAAAAATATTAAATATTTCATTTCCTCGACTGGGTATTGAACACAGAACCTGTCGGTAAGAGTCACTCTCTTGTGCCACTGCGCCACGACAGGCCACTAATGTCTCTATAAGATCTTTTTAGATATATCTTTCATGTACAGACAGTAATCAGTTACAGATCAACTATAAGCATAGATGTATATTTATGGGTCATAATGTCTAAAGTACGTGCTAGTCAAGATACTCGTAACTTAACATGATAATGTCACCAATAAATATAACGGAAGAATGTTTCGTAACATAAATTATCTTGAAACTTTTGAAAGTATTAGATACTTACGCACAATGCTCGTAATTTCCCATGAGAGGTGTCAAGTCTCTACTTAAATTAGCTTCGTTAAATTTCATAATGAAATCTATTTTTCGATGATTTTATGTCCTATACTAGGTATTTTGATATATTTATTGTACGTATGTAAATGTAAATATTCTGATATTTTTATTGAATGTTTATATTTATATATAAAAAAAATACTTTTTTACTAAATTTAAAAGCGTATATAAAATTTGAAGGTAGCAGAATTTGAACTCGCGCCTCTTGGAACCTAAGCAATACATTCTTATCAAGCTACGTCGAAATTTTTATACGACTTTTTTATGTTCTACGCATCTTTGTAATAATTTAACACTTTAAAATATAAAAAAATACTGTTTTATCTCGAGCTTAACTCGAGCTTTCGCCCGCGGCACCGCCTGCATCCTAATGTCCAACAGAAATGTGTTTGGCGAACACATAGTATGTTTTTACGAATCTGGGAATACGCCGACTGAGTAAGAGTGCTGAATTAGACACGTTAGCACCAGAGTCAGCTCAGGAGCACATGAACGGAGCACAAGAGGATAAATACCATTTGACCTTGACCACTTAACTTGTGAATGTCCAAGGAAGGTAGCCAAACAGCTTTCTGACTGATTTTAACGTCAGGCATTGAGCTCTGACACCGCAAGATGATTGGTAGGGGCGGAAGCGAAGGTGGATAACTCTCAAGCATCTCGATGATTTTAACGATGTGCTCGGACCTTGCTCTGGAAATTTGCCACTTGAAGTACCTATAGTAAAACAAAACGTCTACAAGAAGTGCTTTCACAATCAAACTCAGTTTTCGGATCAAATATTACTATTATTGAGTGACTATTAGTATTATTATTAAGGGCCATAGTGGGGTAGTCAATCATTAAAGCGTTTAGTGCCTCATTATTAAGTTAATTATATATTAAAATAAACAATTATTAGTTTTAGCTGTGGTTTGAACTTGTAAAAAAAACGAATCAGCACTTTTGGTCTACAGAGAATATGGAAAAAGCAAAACAGTACAAGAAGAAAAGCAGTACAAGGTGTCGGTCAGAAGAAAAGACAAGTAGGGACGATGACTTCTGCAGAACTAGGAAAATTAATAATAATGATTGTTTCTAAGTGCTGTTAGTAACAATATACCTCTTAACATAGGACAGGTTTTCCTGAGAAAGCGTATGAAGCCAGAATTACTTGACGAGGATATGGGGGATCTGGATGGATACAAGGCCACCATTTTATACTCTGGTTAAAGCGCTTTATAAAATGGTCACAATCTTGTACTTTTGTACAATCGATGACATATTGTATACGATTTTTGTCTTAAATTATCCAGAAAAAATTATTCATTGCTCTACAAAAGAAAAAGACAGTGTCCAGTGACTCCCAAAACGATTTTCAAGTAATTTAATTTACTGTAGACACGACGGCCGCCGATAAAAACAATTATAAGCCTGTCAACTCGAGAACAAAGGTGTCCAGAATTTATGCAAGGTTCTCCACAATCTGAATGTTCTTGGATGAAAGACCAATTAGGAATAAGTATAAAAGGAATAATTGTTCAGGAGACGTGATAAATGAACTTTTTTCATTTATCACGTCTCCTGAACAATTATTCCTTTGCTGAAAGAAAACCGTACGACACGAAGGGTTGTAAGAAGAAGAGGTAAAAAGGGCAGTCCATACAGAATAGCCTTATAAAAACGAGATAAGTTATCAAACATGTCTTTAGTGCCAATAAACCAGATTAAGAAAGAACAAATTAGTTAAAAAACAAAAAAAATCTGACAAAGGAAGTCAACGAAGATGACTGAACTGAAGATGCTGAATGGATCTACTATATTTATGTTCACAGTCTACATAGAGTTGAATACGATGTATACTGCGATGTCTAATACGATGTATGCGCTGGGCACACTGCTCTTGTGCAGGAGAAGATGTTGTAATGAGGATGCCGAAGCCACATTTATGCGGTATGTGTATTTTCGATTAATTATTTTAAGGCTTTTGACATAATTTCATTGTACGTTTCCAAATTATTATTAATATGTTTTGTTGTAAGAAAAATGCTAATTCATTTATAGTTAATTTAAAATTTAAAATTCTGTGTATTAATGTTTATTATACTCTGGGATTATTGTCCATCCATTCTGAATATGTTTCGTTCTGTTAGTCAAACTGTAACTACTATAATAATAGTAAATAGTATGTCAATCAATAGATATGTTGTGTATAAAAAAGCCTTCATAGCAACCTTAACTCTATGATTTCCTGTAATATTAGATACAGTGTCCTAAATATCCCATTATAAAATATCCCAGAATATTTTAAATGTGCTGGAAAATATTATAAATATACAATAGAATACAATATACTAGAAACATAAAAATGAATCCTTTCTTATTAAAATATTAATCAACAACTTTATTAAGTCAAATATTATTTTTGATGAATGCATGATTCGATGATGATATCTTACGGTTATTTATACTTTTTATTATTAGTATTAGCATATGATACGAATCTACAGAATTCACTTCAAGCCAATATAATTTGAGAATTCATGTACCTATTTTTTTTATGCAGTGACAGTTTTTTTAAGGTTCCGTACACCAAATGAAAAAATCAGTAGACTTCTAGGATCATTTTGTTGTCCATTTTTAAGAGTATATACCTCGAGATAGCGTGATGCATGGCATGGCATTAAACTGAATTGAGGCACAAGCGTGTAAACAATAGGTTGTGGGTTTGATCGGAAAAAAATAATATTTTCAAATTAGACATTTAATGTTTTAATTTCCTCGCTTTGATAAAAAGGTAAGGCGCGGCGTTGAATTCCGTCGATTAACACGCAATGCCTCAAATTCAGCGAAAAGTAGGGTAAGAAAGTGCCTACCCTGCCATGTGCGAGATACAGCCTGAAACAAAAAAAAAAAATAATGTCTACTGTCTCACTAGGAGACACAGAAAAGTTATTCAGAGACAAGAAAATTCAGAGCGTCAAGTCAAAATATCGAAAAAATCAAACTCAAAACTACTCAAACTCAAAATATGGAAAACTAAGACATTTTCTACAAAATATAATACAAAATATAATACGCTACAAAATATAATACGCCTGCAAACTATAATTTACCACTGTATTTAAAAGTAAAAAAAAAACTGTATGATACCTACCTAACTACGTAAATTTGAAAAAAAAAAAGAAGGCAAAAACTACAAAATTTTAATGTAGTTCATGCAAAATAAATGCATATGCCCAAACATTTAAGGTTGGGGGCGTTTAATAGTTTTAATTCCCGTTAAAAATATATATAAGGTTAACATGTAAAAAAAAGAAATAACAAATACATTACAAGACACATTCTACGAATATGCATAAAGGTATAAAAGAATATATTACGCGCACGTCAGACTCTGTGCCTTTCTTTGAAATTGCAAGACGTATTCCACAAAAGATATGAATAACATTCGTTTTATTTTGGATTATATATTTTATATTTAGCTAACCAAAATCTGATATTGTGTTAAGAATATGAAAATAAATCATTGTATATGTCGGAAATTAATAGACTAAATGAAAGAATAAATGGTCAAAAAACTATCCACCGCTCGGGTATTTGTATATTTAACAGATATCAGAAGTGGTCGATGTAAAACTACTATCTACATAATTTAAATAATGATATTGAGGTTAGATATTCTGTTTTTTTTTCAAGTTACAAGTGTCCCGGGCATCGTATTATTTTGGGAATCTAGAGTTAAGTCACTCCGTTCCCCACATTCCGCCAAACCTGAGGCATTGTGAGTTGGTGGAATTCACTGCGTTGCCAAAGCGAATAAATGAGAATATTTCATATTTCATTTTGTCGAGTGGGGAGCTAACCCACAAGCTTGTTACGCTTACAGTCACACGCTAGTGCCCCTGTGCCACGACAAGGCTCGATAATAAAGTTAAGTTTCGATACTTAATATCTTATCGAATCTCGTTTTTATTTTAACTATTTAAACTATTGTGTTGTTAGTTAGCGTTCTGTTTTATATTTAAGTATGCTTTAAAATGTATATTACAATATTACTATGACCATAAATTAATTTTAATTATTAATATATACCTAGAGACAAGAGAGTGATAATTACTGAGTGTATCAATGCATGTAGGTTATAGGTGACATAATAATTATCGCATAAATATATAAATATTTAGATTAATTTACTTCCGTGGTATATTAAAAAATCAAAGAATAAATTTAAAATTAGACAATGTCTATGATAAAAGCGAACAAAAGATAATAATTTCATTTATTTCACTATATGTATTTATTTTATGTAAATTATCGTGTGACTTACCGACGATGTCTCGACTTTGTAAATTCTTTAATTACTATAAAGTATTTATATTACATAACTAACAAAAGAGATTATTTTTTTATTTTACAATATTTTCTATATAATTATATTAATATTGATTTAAGCGAGTATATAAAATTTACGACAGTTTAAGAAATCATCAGAAATCACTCTGATTAAAGTTTTCACAAATTAATAAATTAAAATGTTTATGAAACACATATGTATAATACATAGTGTATATGTATTATACCTATGTGTATTATAAACCTTAATTTAAATATATAATAATAAAAAATACGTATAAAAAAATTCGAACGTAGCAGGATTTGAACCCGCGCCTCTTGGACACCGTCCAAGTGCTCTGACCAACTAAGCCATACGTTCTTATCAAGCTTTTACGCTTGTTACAATTTATTTATGTTGTTAGCTTCTCTATAGGGATATTTTTACAAATCGCCGCTACCCAAAGACAATTCGTAAGATTTATCGTTTGGCAAGAGAGAAAACTATTTATTTAATATTTTTACTATTTTGTAAAGTGTTATTCCACACTTAGGACAGAAAATACAACATTTTTATACGGCTTTTAAATTCAAGTTAATAAAAACATATACATATACAATTGTCAGCTTCACAGTATATGTCCTGCATGACAGAGGTTACTTGGGAACTTAGTGTTAACACACTCTTTACTTTGCCAGTTAAGTATTTAAAGTATAACTTTGTTTATAGGTAATTATAGTTATATAAGCACTTAACTGGTAAAATAACCTTGAGCATAACCTATTAGTACATAAGTTAGACAGTAATATGATTCAAAACTCCCACAGGCCAACTAAAATCTTTACTTCTCAAGTTTTTAGCCATCAGAAAAACTTTTTGTCGTAAAATCGGACACATAATACGAAAACCCAGCAGATACTAATCCATAGATGAGTCGGCGCTTTCGTAGAAACATCTGCGGCCCCGATAACAGTGACAACGAGCAAAACAAAAACGAAATGAGAAAGGTTTGGCGAGTAGTATTGTGGCAAGTTGTGATGTTGCAAGCCTGCAGTATTGTGCTATATCTATTTGTATTTGACACTCATTACAAAATATTTCCTTAAAATGACCTTTAAAATGAGTTTTAACAACAATTATGATAAATACTTACAAAAATATCGCTATTATACACAAAACAGTCAACGTTTTAAAAATATTTATTAATTTTGATTTTATATTGCGGTTTTATGTGACGGAATTCTTAATTGTTCTTATATTTTGAGTCCGGCACGACCTTTACTCTTACATTGATATATTTTATGAGATATCATTCTTACATTAATATAATTTGTATTCACCCAATAATGTAATAAAGTTTTATGCATAGTTATACAACATGCATATTGCTTATAATCTCTCTCTTTCTCAGTTTTCTCAGACAGAGGAAACTTGGGAACCTAGTGTCAAGACACTGCGTTCTGTTTCCCACTTTTCACTTAAAAGACGCATTACCTAAAGCATTGTGTCTTGAGCGGCGAAGGTCAACGCCACGATGTGCCCTGTTACCAAGAAATGAAAACATTAGATATTTATTATAATATTTAATAATTCATTTCCTCAAGTGGGTATCGAACCCACAATCTGTCGCGTCTTCGTCACATGCTTGTGCCCATGCGCCACGACATGCCTTGTCGATTGTTTATAATGTCATATAAAACAATTTTATGCACACATATTGAATGTTGCAGAAATTTCTGAAAAAAAGTAACATGTTCACTTCCATCATATAAATTAACTCATCTGCTCTCTATAGTTTTAGATTTATTATTTGGTAAAGGGATTATCTTAAGAAGAGCCCAGCTCTTCGTCTTACACGGCTGATTGTGCGAGATAAAAAAATATACAACATTTTACCAGTCAATTTTGTATGTAGAAAGCTGGTACTATAACTGAACAGAATCATTAAATTTTAAAGTCTGAGTTTCCTAGCCTAGTATTAAGAGGCGGAATAAGCGCCATTATATAAACTTTTAATGAAGGCTGCAGCACAACAATGCACTGCTACGATACGTGCGGTTTTCCTCCTAGCTATGTTTATCGTTAGCATGAATTGTATCAATGAAATGAGAAATAAATATTATTTATATTATTAGAAAACAAGAATTGTATAAATATTTACTGTAGAATGTCTTTCTGATCCCTCACATGGTTGATTGGAATTTATTAAAAATTGCAGTAAACAAAAATATTTTTGTCAATCCAAACCAATATGTGCTCAGATTAACTTGGCTTGCACGCTTCGCCCCTCGATGCCTTGCCCACCGCTCGCGTCCGCTGAGGCCCACGGCACGGTGTACTACACTTGATGTGACAATAATTCAGTGTTTTAAAACTGAGATATTTTTTATTATATGTTTTAGATATACTGTAACATGCAGCATTATTAAACATGTCGGCTGATTCTCAGTAATGAGCCCGAATCAACGAATAAATGTTGCTTCGTTCAATATCACGAATCACCAATTTAAGCTAATCTAAATATAAAAAAGCGTAAGCAGTACCGTCAGAAAGACACATAAGCATTATGGAGAGTTTATTGATGACTGTTGCAGCCGCGGTCTGGTCGCAATGTATGGTGTAGACGCGAGGTGGTTGTGTACTTTCTTAAGTTTATTATAACTAACGACGGTCACCATTTATAATAGAGAGAGACCATTTATAATAGAGAGAGGAAGTTCTGACTTATAACAATGTAAGTTTGTCGACAATTAAGTTACTAAATTGTAATGACCAATGTCTTATTGGAAAGATACTTTCGATAGTTTAATATAAAACTTATGTTTTGCTAGCTTTTTTTTTACAGTTAGAATTAGAGTAGCTCTAAATCTCGAAAAGATCATATATTTTGTAAATGTAAAAAAAGCTAGCAACTCTTTGTTTTTATATTAAGCTATGAGAAGTATCTTCCCATCTTTTATCGCTGTGACCGCCAGTAACCTTTGGGTTCCTGACGTTCGGTGACTAAAAGGTTCTAAATAATCCAGATCCAAAGCATTGTTATAATTTTTAAAAACTGTACTAGAAATCAGTTGTAAATGATTTCTTTTACAATTGCTGTAAAAGCAATACGTAATTTATTTCTACATACAAACTAGCAGATAAAGTAGGTTACTTAAAATTATATACTTTCTTTTAAGCTTATATATCTAATCAAAATCTTTTAAGCTTATATAATAATCTTAAAATTATATAAATAAATATATTATTATATTTACTATAAATTGTTACAATTTCATTATTTTTAACAATATTAATATTTTCATTCGCTTATACTAATTACTAAGTTAAATAAAGTATTTCAACTATTAATAAATTGAATAAATAAACTAAATATAACAAAAAAACTTTCGGAAGTGGAATCTTAATGAGACGGAGTCTTAAGCACTAGGTTCACAGGTTCCCGCTGTTTATCTATAGCGGAATATTATATCTATAGCGGAATATTGCCAAAATAATACGGCACCGTATAAATATATTTTAATAAACTTTCATAACTTCATACTATTAATTTTTATCAATTTACCACGAAGAAATAAAAAGATAAAAATCGATTACCGGAAACATTGTTATTCAAAATTAATAAAATTCTCATATACTCTTTATACAGACAATATTATTTAGTTACACTTATGTAGATACAATTTCATGAATGGGAAGGAAATAAATATATTTAGAAAAATATTCAACAAAAACACGCGTGGGCTAGAAGCAATCAATTTCACTTATCTATACAATTATTCAACTACCATCATAATGTGGGTTTCGAGTCGAGCCTTTGTCTGCAATCGAAATACTAAGCGAGTGATTTAAGATTATGGTGTGGGATAATGCGTCCAATCCGGTTACGTCGCAACTCAGGTGTGATAAAAATTCGCCGCGAAATAACCTATTTTATAGCAGTGATAATTCTTACCGGGTCAAAGGTCATTATTTTTTATATATAATTTTATATATTTAATTTTACTTTATTTTTTATTGTATTGTTTATTTTTCTCTCTCTATTTTTTTTATGACTCGTGAAACAATTTCACCGTGAAAGCTTGTTATGTGGCTGAAAGCTTAACATTTACACTGTCGAGAAAATACCTATTGTATACTGAAATAGCTGGACTAAAGACGTTATAGTTTTAATTTGCTCATGCAGCTAGGCATTTAGTTTATCCATTGAAATTATATAATCGTAGAATTTATACAAATTAATTGGTTTTTTATAAAGCCGTTGGATTTTCTTTAAAAATATAAATATAGTTTTCACTCACTTTGTATTTGTAGTACTTTTATTTAGCTTCAAGCTGTATTCCATGCACAACATAGTAGGCAGAGGCAACATAGGAACCTAGTGTTAATTCAGTGTCGCAGCATTCAACGCTCCGCTCCTTGTAACCAGAGGAAGAAAGGAAAATATTAAATATTTCATTTACTCGAGTAGGGGGAACAAATCTAAAAATCTGTCACGTTTTCAGGCTTGTGCCCTTGCGCCGCGAACATGTCTCTTTTATTTATAATATAACAACTAAAAGTAAGCTTATGAATATAATACAAAATAATGTTAATTGTTAATGAATTACAATTATTTTAATATTTTTTAAATACATACTAGTAAAATAATTTGAACCTCTTATTTTCCAAGAATTCTACGGCATACGAGCCACGTTTTGTCGCCGCATCAATTTAATTTATCTAAAGTCTAGACAAGTGTAGTATTAACTAAGATATAAAATGTATGACACTAATCGTTTTAATAACAATTAATCCTTTTCTTTGCGTAACTCAGCTGTCATCACTTAGAATTAGTGCTTATCTACTAACAGCTATTTAATATCCTGATAAGTAATCGAATAGGCTTTGCATAAATTGATTTGTATGATGAATTCTAGATATTATGTCATTTTTTATAAAAATATAGTATAAATTATATATATGCATTGATTGATTACATAAAACCATTATGTAATTCATATATTCATTTGTAATTTGTAAAATATAATTTACCATATCACTACGCCTTATTTTACAAATCTATACTTATAATAAATCTGTAGCTGATCACTGTCTGTACATGGAAGATATATTAATTAATCTATTAGAGGATATTTTTTTATGTAATAGGACCCAAAATGGTGCTAGGTATTATCTTAAAAATATAATTTTCATTACAATAATTAAGTAATTGAGGTTGGTAATTAGAATAATGTAATTCAAGCGGGCGAAGCTGCGGGTGGGTCGCTAGTATATCATACTTTAAAACTATTTTTGTATTGAATAACGCATATAGGAAGTAGGCAGAACACTGTTTCCACCCAGCCCTGGTTGTTTGTTTCCCACGCTACCTATTATATCATATATTAAATTAAAATACTTCGTTGCACTAAAATAATAATTGTTTTTTAAAACTGACGTGGGCGTCGGCAATGCAATGTGCCGTAACGATAACATACTCACTCGTGCACGTTTCTCCAACGGGAAACATTTTCGGTCTAGTTAACATTTAAACGGACTCTAATGAATATATGACAAGTTATTATTTCATATTTCTTGGAAACAAAATTAATGAACGCTTCCTCGAAATACAGCTACATTAGATATATATTATTGATAAGATAATATTGTTATTACAGTGTTATTTTGTTTATTCTCATAAGTATCGTAGGTGATATCGTAGTAGGACAACGTCTATGTGGGTTCGATCCCACAAAAGCTGATTAAATAAATTTAAACTTCGAATTAATGTAATATAAACAACTACAAAGTTAGAACCCGTGTATTTCTTCACTAGATTATAGATAAATTTACACATGCTTTTTATAAAAACATATTTTTATTTTCGAATCTGATAAGAAATGTTACACATTATTTTTTTACATAAAAAATATCAATAAAACTATACAGTATGCTATCAATTTATTCGTTTTATTGAATTAAAGCTATTTAATATCTGTTCGTTTCAAAGATCGTCGACCACAGATAGTTTGATTCAGTGATGAATGAGTTCATAATTCACTGGCTACTCGGTCATGCATCAGTGAAGATGAGATAAGGTATACCAGACAAGAGGATCTATGGAGACCCAATGTGGTGGTTGTCAATACATTGTTGTTAGTCCTTTTAGCAATTTTATCTGGAACGTAGATAAAACAATATAGTTAAGTAAATTTTATTTTTCAATGTAGATATTGTTTTTTCAAGTAAATATAAGAAAAAATAAAGGTGTTTTTTAGAAGATTTTAAACTAAATATATTTTGCCACGTTAATATAGAACATTTTTTTGCATGTAAAATATGGTAATTTTACGTTGGCAATGTTGTAGTTTCTAGACAGACCAACATTTAACACTTTCACAAGCCTTCCAATAGTCAGGAGCATTCAACATTCTGTTCATCCGTTTGGAACATAAGCCAATCATATTCACGGCCATCAGACAAAAAACTAGACTATAGAAGAAAGAAAATAATTATTTTGACAAGAACATAAGTAAGACTTTTTAGAGAGTACGCACATAACAAAATACACAAATCGGTAACAATTTTAATATACAAAAATTTTGGATTAACGACTTATGGTAGGCGACTGTATCTGAAATTGTTCATATATTATTCAGGTGAGTATAAGGAGGTAATTTGAACACTACCGTTATTGCTATATAATTTATCATTTAGTAATTTTAAATTGATTTATAATTAAGAAATAATATATACTGATAAAATATTGAAATGCTTGGTTTTCTGTTATTCTAGGAAATGCAAATGTCAAAAATTCTACTGATTTCATACGAGTATTTACACTTATTTAATCGTAATTCATACATACAATGAAGTTCTGTACTGATATACTACACATAAAGCATACAAGTTGTTCGGCAGTAATTTAAGATTATCTGTAGAGCTAATAGCGGCAGTTAGAATGACTATCCGGCGCGTACTGGACGGAACATTTGTCCGCGCGACAGCTCCAATTACCGGGAAATACTGAACTCATTCGTTGAAATACCTGAACGATTTACTATCTATGTGTACTTTTATGTGCTTGTGTCTATTTCTTATTTTAAGTATGAGTTAGTATTAGATTCGACTCTCCTTCAATTATGTGAATTAGAATCAGGGAACCATGTCTATAATATTACTTATATTATGTCAAATACTCAATATTATATGTGATGAAATTATATTTAATGGAATTTAAAGTAATGTATGTAATATGTATGTAGTATAGAGTATAGATTGTGATTATTAGCAATTCAATACAATACACATACTCGTAAATATAAAAGCTGCGAATAACCATAATCTTATTCAATAAAAAGGGTCGTCTACGCTATCGGAAATGTCAGTGTCAAATTTCTTGCGAGATGAGGGTCAAAATGTAACAAATGTACAATGTCCTACCTCGACCACTCTTGACAGACATATTTGTGCGTTATTCGAGCTATCGAATTGTAACGTTTCGTTACTATTTTATATTTCTTATTATTACTTTATATGTAATCGTCATTCCCGGGAATCTCTTAGAGAATATTATGATAAAAGGGGTATTAAGAATACCTGTTGGGGTATAGTGTGTATACAGTGATATTTAGCTTGTTCACAAGAATATGGACAACTTGTCGTCAATGATAAACAAGATATTAATACAAGAATAAAAACCAGTTTGTCACTCTCAATTTTTCTCTTTAAAAGTTACTAAATCTTTTATGGTATACGTATGTATTGTAAATTAATTTTAGACTTACCACTTGCATATTTTATTAACTTTAAAAATATATTATTACTCAACGCTTATTATTCAATCCAAACCTATAATAACGATAATAGTGCATAGGATTTAATGCTTATGAGGCTTACTCAGAAAACGAATTATGGTTAGGCATTTATTGTAATTTACTTACTTACTTACTTACTTATTTACTTAGCTTCACGCTATATCCCTAGCGGGGTAGGCAGAGAGAACGGAGCGCCAAACGCTACGGTCTCGGCATACCTCTTTCGCCTCGTCCACTGTCATCAACCTCTTCATACATGCCCTCCGGGGGGTCCTCATGCTTTTTACGTGACCTTCCTCCAGTATCGTCGATACTGTGTTTTCGAAGGTCAACCGAGGTCTCCCCCTCCCTCTCTTACCACTCACCTTTCCTTCATAAATCTTTTTTACCATTCTTTCTTCACTCATTCGCTCGACGTGCCCAAACCACCTGAGCACGTTCTTCTTCATTCTCACTGTGACATCCACGCTAGTACCTGCCATTCTGTGTATTTCTTCATTGGACATGCGATCAGATAAACTGACTCCGCATATCCGAGGAAGAGATCGCATCTCTACAGCAATCATCTTTCTTACATTCTTCTTCTGTAATACCCACGTTTCGCTGCCGTATAACAGTGTCGATACCAACACTGCATTGTGTACGGCCAAACGCGCAGCTATGCTGACGTTTCGCCGTCTCAACAATGCAGCTAAGGCACCGTTAACTCTGTTACCGGCAGCAATACACCTTTTCACATTTATTTCGTATCTTCCGTCTCTGCTAAACATACTTTCCAGATATACTACCTCATTCACTTGTTCTAATATCTTATCATTTACACTGACCTTGCAAACTGTCTTTCTTCATTTCTTTCAAATACCAGAACCTTCGTCTTATTCGCATTCAGGCTTAGACCATTATTCGCACATCCTTCTTTCAGAGTGGTAACCAATGCCTGCAACTCGCTTTCTGATGATGCAATAAGCACTGCATCATCTGCGTACAGCAGGCAATTTATATTCGAGGTACCTACTTTCACTCCCATGTCACTTTGTTTCACTCCATGAAGACAGCTGTCCAAATACAAATTGAACAACCAAGCTGACATGGCGCAACCTTGTTTAACACCCGATTGGATGTTAAACCAAGGCGACATGCCAGCTCCTACTTGCACGCAGGCTGAGTGATCTCTGTAAAGAGACTTTACAGCCTGCAGCAAGGGTCCGCTCACATTGTACCGGGGCAGTATCTCCCATAATCTCTTTCTTACAACCTCTCTCATGCGGAGGGAAAAGATCTGATCCATACAACCTCTTCCAGGTCTAAAGCCTCCCTGGGCCTCCCACAACAGCCTTTCAGATCTATCTTGCATTCTTCTCGCTAATATTTTAGCATACACTTTACTACCTAAGCTAATCAAACTGATAGCCCTATAGCTTGCGCAATCTATCTGTGAACCTTTGCCTTTATACAAAGGCACGATGACTGCACCTCGCCAATCGTCTGGGACCTCCCCGGATTTCTAGCATAAATTGCACAGAAACCAGAACAGGTCCAAGACGCGTGGCCCACCATATTTGATCATCTCGGCAGTAACTCCATCTGCTCCCGCTGCCTTACCACATTTCAAACTTCGTATGGCACTCTCAACGCTACATCAAGACTCAGCGTTTCGCTGTTACTTGAGGCAGAGGCGTCATCACATTCATACATCTCCTTGTAAAATTCCGCCCATCGCTGCAAAACCTGTGGTTGTTCAGTTAAAAGTTCACCGTCTTTCGAAAGCACCCCTTTCATTGTAATGAACTAATGCATGCAAAAAAAAACAAAAACTGACACCACTATCAATAATAAAGATATTTCATAAAAAATATTTACCAATATAATTCTTGCCGTTGTCAAGGTTTCGCCGCAGCAGATTTTTATTGACACGGACAATTCACGTGCGCCTTAAAATCCAGGGCATGTATCCCACCGAGGCAACTATCCTGCATTTACCCTACATATAAGCTTATTAAATACATTTCGTCAGAATTCATGTTTGACTACAAAGTAGATTGACAATAACATTTAAATGACTTTTTGCTGACCGATCTTTATAATTACTAAGTTTATATTATTTACAAATAAAATATTTACCAGAAATGTTAATAAATCCTAATTACTTTGAGAAATTCTACAAATATACGAGAAATGTATATAATATTAAAAAAATATGTTTAAAAGTGCACTTTTATTCTACCATCATAGTTTTGTCTTATTAACAAAGTTACAAACTTTCATGTTATGATTGCGCAGCACCACAAAGAAGAGCATGGAAAGTTAAAATTAATTAAAATATGCTTTACAAATACTAGGGTAGTTGTGCGGAGGCCTGTCGTGGTGCAGCGGCACAAGCGTGTGACTGTAACCGACGTTCTGGTCCGAGGTCCGAGGTTCTGGGTTCGATCCCCGCTCGAGGAGATGAAATATTAAATATTTTTCGATGGCGCTGTACGGTGCTCCCGTATGGGCGGACGCCCTGAACCGGCAAAACGTCGCCCTGCTGCGGGCGCAGAGGGTGATGGCCATCAGGGCGATACGGGGGTACAGGACCATCTCCGGTGAGGTGGCGTGTGTGCTGGCAGGAGTCCTGCCGTGGGACCTGGACGCGATTGCTCTGGCGTCGGTCTATTGCCGGCGTCGAGGTCTTGCGTCCGGGGCTTCGGCAAGGTCAGCACCACAGGAGGAGGCGCGGGATGCCGTAATGGAAGAGTGGGAGTCCCGGCTGGCAACACCAACCGCCGGCCGGAGGACGATCGAGGCAGTTCGTCCAGTTTTCCGCCAGTGGTTAGCGAGGCGTCATGGCGTCCTAACCTTCCGCACCACACAGGTACTCTCAGGGCACGGTTGCTTTGGGAGATATCTGTGTCGGGTCGCTGGGAGGGAGCCCGACACCCGCTGCCACCACTGCGACTGCCTCGAAGAGACGGCCCAGCACACGCTGGAGGTGTGCCCAGCCTGGGCATCTCAACGTCGCGCATTGCGCGGCGTCATAGGGGACGACCTTTCCCTGCCGGCCGTAGTCAAGGCCATGGCCGGCAGCGAGACGTCGTGGGACGCGGTCTCTTCCTTCTGCGAGGCAGTGGTGCTCGGGGACGAAGGAGGCAGCGGAGCGGGCGAGGGAGGCTTCTTCCGAACTTGCCGTCCGCTGCAAAAGACCGGGTCGCCGGAGGGCGGCACACGATTGCCGCCTTCCGCCCTAATCGGCCAGAGGGCGGTCAGCTTGGGGAAGCTGATCGCCTACTAACCTGGCCCGAGTAAGCGCGCGCAGGTTGCTTCCGCGGGCTACTCTTAGCAGGCCGTCGAGGGTGGCCCACCACCCCCGACTCCGAGACGTGCCTAGCAGGCTCCCGTCGCCGAGGCTATGGACGAATCCATGGCACCCATAGCCCCGGCCTGTGACGGTCGAGGAGGAGCACCGTGAGGTTTTAGTGGGTAGTGTGGACGGCCTATCTGCCGGTCCATTAGTCCCACATAACCCACTCGAGTCCTTACTTGGGTGGAGTACCCGTAAAAAGATTTCCTCAAGATAAAAAAAAAGGGTAGTTGTGCGATTATTTGAATGTACAATTTTTTTTTACGATTTTGTGTGTGAAAACCTTAAGTTATCCGTTACTTGTAAAAAAAACCATATTTACATATGGGTACATACATTGTACCATCTGCTCCTTTATTCTCATTTTGCTCTAATTTTACTTTTAATAAGTACTCGTATATTGTATTTTCCCTTATTCAAAAAAGACAATTGAGAGTTTGCAAGTAATTTGTAATTTAAAAGCTAACCCGTGCCTAACCAAGCCGTAATCTATTATTTTATGTTTCACTATTTAAAAACCTATTTTTAGTTTAATTTCAATTAAAATAAACATTTTTGGCCAATATTTTCTGTATTTCTACAAAAAATAAAACCTTAGCAGTTCATAAATAAAAACTTTATCAGTCTAAAAATATTTAAATTACAAATAACATGTTTACAATTTAATATTTTAAAGCATAAATTTATAAAGTATGGAATCTCTTGTATTTAAATAATATATAATTTAATCAAATCATTCTACAAATAAAATAAACAAGATCACTTTTTTTTATATAGGATTGATATGAAGTTAATCTATTATTATTTTTCAATGATTATTCTTCTCTTGATGGTATGGATGGATATTTGATGCCCTTAATATATCTAGTAAACAGGTGAATTACTGAGAATGAAGTAACAGAATTTCAATTAAAATAAACATTTTTGGTCAATATTTTCTGTATTTCTACAAAAAATAAAACCTTAGCAGTTCATAAATAAAAACTTTATCAGTCTAAAAATATTTAAATTACAAATAACATGTTTACAATTTAATATTTTAAAGCATAAATTTATAAAGTATGGAATCTCTTGTATTTAAATAATATATAATTTAATCAAATCATTCTACAAATAAAATAAACAAGATCACTTTTTTTATATAGGATTGATATGAAGTTAATCTATTATTATTTTTCAATGATTATTCTTCTCTTGATGGTATGGATGGATATTTGATGCCCTTAAAATATTTAGTAAACAGGTGAATTACTGAGAATGAAGTAACAGAATTTCAATTAAAATAAACATTTTTGGTCAATATTTTCTGTATTTCTACAAAAAATAAAACCTTAGCAGTTCATAAATAAAAACTTTATCAGTCTCAAAATATTTAAATTACAAATAACATGTTTACAATTTAATATTTTAAAGCATAAATTTATAAAGTATGGAATCTTTTGTATTTAAATAATATATAATTTAATCAAATCATTCTACAAATAAAATAAACAAGATCACTTTTTTATATAGGATTGATATGAAGTTAATCTATTATTATTTTTCAATGATTATTCTTCTCTTGATGGTATGGATGGATACTTGATGCCCTTAATATATCTAGTAAACGAGTGAATTACTGAGAATGAAGTAACAGAATACGTTAAATATGTTCCTTAGATTCTTTCTGCTCATTTCAACACGAGCTAGAATGTATTAAGTAATAAAATTTATGCCTTCATTCATTATGGATTAATCTTCAATTATTTTAAAACTGTGACAATCAAATGATGCTAAGTGCTATATATTCGTAGTTAGTGGTTTACAATTTCCCCGTATGTTTAATATACACTTCATTCAAATGATATCCCACTGCAGAAAGCCTAAAAAACGTTAGTACTAAGAAGTGATGCAAAGATGATAAAAAAACATTAAATATGAAAAACTACAAAAACTATCACGTAATGTAAACTTAAGTTTTTGTAACAAAAATGTTCCATTGTTAATCAATAAAATAAAGCTTAGTATTGTGTGGATCTATTTGTTTCATATTCCAGTGTTACATGAAGGTACGTAGGAAATAAAGTAACGTTGTGTGTTTGAATTTACCTATTTTATCCTTAACCATAAATAAAAATATCATTAAACCTAAAATTTATTTACGAAAACTGGGTTTAGATTTAGTAAATTAAGACAGAGGGTCTTAAATTGCCCTATAAGCGCGGAAAAAAAAGAACGAAGTGTTTTTTTTTTATTTTCATGCTTTTTCTGTTATAATTTTAAAGGTTAAGGTTAAGAATTTCACGATCCTATTATTGTAACAGATTCAAAGCAATTACCAACTTATAAATATAAATTATGTCGTACTTTATGAAAACATTTTAATTAGTTATTGTAAATAAGCCATTCTATTTCGGTCAAAGGATCTCCACTTTGTGGTGGTAAGCAGAATGCTCACAACATAACTTTCCTCGTTATGTCCAAATAGTCTACATGTTTTGAGATTCGCAGAGGCTTTGAGTGCATTCAGGACACAATGGCCTTATCTTACAGACGCAGACACATCTATTTGTACTTTTGTAGGGTCCTCGCAGTGTTAGTCGCTCGGCACGTACGGTCACTCGCTGAAAAGAGTTAAGCATTCAATATCTTAACTTAGAGAAGTACGTGAAGTTCTTATTGCTATATATACTAGCGACTCGGCCGCGGCTTGACTCGCTTGGATTACACAATTACTCAT
Source organism: Eueides isabella (assembly GCA_019049475.1). Classification (NCBI taxonomy): domain Eukaryota; kingdom Metazoa; phylum Arthropoda; class Insecta; order Lepidoptera; family Nymphalidae; genus Eueides; species Eueides isabella. The sequence continues at coordinate 6,229,872 of CM032397.1, forward strand.
CTGCTAATTCGAATTACTTTAGTGCTCTGATATTTATATTAATTATTATTTAAAAAATATATATTAAAATTAAACCTTTATCCGACTCAGCGCTATAGTATTTTGTAGCAATTTTGTTTCATAAAAGGTTTTTTATTGATATGACGTTATTATTTAAGAACTGACTAAAATAAGACAAAAATAAAAATTCAAATTAATAATATTCTTTTTTTTTTCAAATAGACTTTTGCAAGCGCTTTTGAATCGTCAAACGAACATAAAATTACCTCCAGTTCGGAATGTGGTTCTGTTGAGAAAAGCCGGCAAGAAACTCAACAGTTGCTCTTTTCAGTATTGAATAATGTTATAATTTCATTGTTTAATGAATTGATGACTATCCTGAATGGAATTCAAATGATCTTAATTAAATCCATGTTTATCATCCAAATATTCTTGGATAGTGTAAAAAGCTTTCTTAGTTAACATTGCTTTAACATTTACTTAATTTCTCTAGTGGAAAATATATTGCGGAGTTCTATTAAAGATACGTATACTCAGACCCATATATGATTTATTTACTTTTTGGAGGCGATAACTAGGCGTCTCAAATTTGTCCTTGTTTCTCATCCCTATAGTTTATCTGTCACTGTTTTTGCTATAGCACTTAATATGTTGCCGGATAAAAAAAATTTTGTAATATGTATAGAAGCAACCGTAAGAATACCTGTATCTTTACAAATATCTTACAGAGAATCTTGAGCTTTAAGATTATAAAGCAGCGCTGCCCCATAGTAGCATCCCATAAGAACGAATACTATGAAAATTTACTAAAACAAACTAGTCAGGCAGTATTAACGTTCGTCATTTGCCGTACTTTTTTAAATACGAACGCGGTTTTGCTGAGTTTATCTACGAGTGGTTCAAGATAGGAATTCCACAGAAGCTTGAAATCTACAGTTTTATCTAAAAACACTATTGATTCCGTCACCTTGACAGCTTCACCTTTAATAGCAAGACAAAAATTTAGTTTTTTACCATTAGGTAATGTGAATTGAATACACTTAGTTTTTTTTTTTGCGTTTAACATAAAGTTATTAACGTCAAACCAACCAAAATTTGGAGACAATGCAATATTCACTTTGTCAAAGTCAATTTTATTTCTGTCAATCTTAAATATTAGAGAAGTGTCATCATTTACAAATAGTAGAATGTCGCATAAATTGTTTGCATAAAATGGTAGATCGTTTATATATAACAAAAATAAAAGGGGACCAAGAATAGAACCTTATGGAACGCCCATCCAGTACCGTCTTTACCATAAGGGCACGAGGGGCCAGTGCCCAGGGCCCCCATCCTCAGAGGGCCCCGAAGGGCCGACAATTTCTCTCACATTTAATCTCAAAATACTCATTACATTTTTCACATTGCCCGAATGTCGATCATTTTCAGATTTATTCGAATCAAATATATTATATGAATTTGAGTGATATCAAGCCTACAATGTCTCGGTTGTGTGCCGTATATAGACATGGTAGCTTCTTGCTTAATTTAAAAGTACGAAGTGACTATTAGTCCGATAACTGTACGAATAATTTCTAATTAGTCGTCCGGGTATTTTTTTTTTTTGGTTAGGTTAGGTTAGGAACAGTTTTATATTATTGGGAGAGCTTTATACATTTCTTATTTTATTTATTTTTTTGGTTAGGTTAGGTTAGGAACAGTTTTATATTATTTGGAGAGCTTTATACATTTCTTATTTTATTTTTTTTTGGTTAGGTTAGGTTAGGAACAGTTTTATATTTTTGGGAGAGCTTTATACATTTCTTATTTTTTTATTTTTGGTAAGGTTAGGTTAGGAACAGTGTTATATTATTGGGAGAGCTTTATACATTTCTTTTTTTTTGGTTAGGTTAGGTTAGGAACAGTTTTATATTATTGGAAGAGCTTTATACATTTCTCTCCTCAAATAAGTCTACTGTCATGCCGTTATCATTACTGAGTTACAAAAAACCGAAAATGCCCGACATCGATTCTCTCTCTGAGACCACTTTACATAGATGTAATATGTAAAAAAAAACATGGCGGCCCCCATGATGATATTTTACCACCGTTACCTCTTAAGACGTTATAATTTTAAAAAAAGTTCTAATTGTTGAAGATAATGTATCTTAAATGTATCTGGACTAATAATCCAGTTACTGTACGAATAACTGTCAATTATTCGTACAGTAACCGGACTAATAATTAAAAATTATTCGTACGGTTATCGTATGAATAGATTCAGCCTTAAACTTAGCGCGCTTTTTGGCTGTACAAAAGGGCTGTTTTTGGTCTGATATATCTTACCAGACATTTACTTGAGTTTATAAATTTTATAATCTAGAGTCTATTTTCAAGTTACATATCATTTGATTTTTTATTCAGTTATTCGGTAATTTGAAACTATTTCTGAACGCATCCTACCTAATTTACTAAGAACGCCATCTAGCGATCATCCATGCAAACCGCTCCGATGCCAAAGTGAAGCGACCATAAAAAATGTCGACTTTGTCTATGGTTGGGGCTTGGGGGAATCCCCGGATAAATTATGAAAAACTTTCAATCGGAACTTTTTACCTAAAATTATTACTTATTATATCACTTATTTTCACAGAAGTGTCGTGATTTAATTTTGTGTAATGTAATTTGGGTAAGATTAATAGAACTATTGATTTGTTCGTTTTAATATTATTTCATTATGTCGAAAAGAACATATCTAAGTGGTTCACAAAAGAGGAAAAAAGTTTTAGTTCAAAAAGAAATCACGAAAAAACTTCCAAAGCTTACGTCGTTTTTTACGGTGGAAGAAACAAATAAGTCGGGGAGTTGTTCATCATCATCACCTCAAGATAAAAATACCTCTGAAAATAACCAGGAAAAAGAGGTTATTACGTGTAACGAAAATGACAAACACACATAAATCGCTGAACTCTCGACTTCAAGCAACTGTGAGTTAATAATTGCAAACTTGGAGAATGTATCTGTATCTCATGACCCTGGTCAGTACTGTGATGACATTTTAACGGAAGAAGTCCGTAATATTTGGATTCGAAAAGGGCCAGAGTTTTTCCAAAATAAACATTGCGATTTCTCCGAAACTTCTACAAGTTTTCCAGATTCAAGCGGCAAAACCAAAACTAGATACTTGACAAAAAATTTTTTTACTCGTAAATTGAAGAATGGTGAGTCTTTGGACAGAAAATGGCTTCTTTATTCTCCAACAAAGAAATCTGTGTACTGTTATTGCTGCCGTCTATTTAATACCACTATTGGTAATAATTTGAGTTCTCCAAATGGATATAAGGATTGGAAGCATATAAGTAACTTATTGATGGAGCATGAGAACAGTTTGCAACACAGGCAATCTATGATGAATTATGTCACAAGAATGAAAATTACTGGACGAATTGATAGTGAGTTGTTGTCTCAATATAATACAGAAATTAGCTATTGGAAAAATGTCCTTAGGAGGATTGTTGCAGTGGTAAAATTTTTAGCTTCAAGAGGTCTTGCTTTTCGTGGTGATAATGAGATACTTGGATCGCAAAATAATGGAAATTATTTGGGATGCTTAGAACTGATTAGTGAATTTGATCCTTTTCTTGCTGATCACATACAAAACTGCGGAAATCGTGGAAAAGGAAGTGTATCATATTTATCTGCAAATATTTGTAATGAATTTATTAATTTAATGGGACAGCGAGTTTTAAAAACAATAGTCAACGAACTTAAATCAGCGAAATATTACTCTATTAGCGTAGATTCTACGCCTGATCTGTCCCATGTTGACCAGCTTACTTTCATCGTTAGATACGTAAAAGATGGACAGCCTATTGAGAGATTTTTGCAATTTTTGCCTATGGATGGACATGATGCGCAATATATAGCAGATACCATTTTAAACTTTTTTGAAAGCCTTGATATCCCCATAAAAGATTGCCGCGGACAGAGCTACGACAATGCGTCAAATATGTCTGGAAAGTACTCTGGTGTCCAGTCTAGAATAAAAGAAGTATGCGAATATGCAATTTACGTTCCATGTGCGGCACATTCGCTTAATTTAGTGGGTGTTCAAGCTGTTGAATGTATTACTGAAGCAGTAGCATTCTTTCAATTTGTTCAAAAATTGTATAATTTTTTCTCAGCTTCGACCAAACGCTGGCAAATTTTGACAGAGCATTTAGGTGTAAATAGAGTCCTGAAGTCCCTTTCGCAAACCAGATGGTCCGCACATGCCAATGCTATTAATGCTTTGCAAAATGGTTATTTAAATATTTCTGAAGCATTATCCTTTATCGCAAGTAACATCAATCAACCAGGAGACACTAGAAACGAAGCCCAAAGCTTAGTAAAAAAATGGAAAAATTTGAGACTGCTCTACTGACGGAAATATGGAATGATATTTTGGGAATTATGAATAAAACAAGTCTAAGTTTACAGAATAGCACTATGACTATGGACGTTGTGACAAAACTTTACGAATCTCTGATCAGTTATGTCAATAACGCACGCAATAATTTTGATCAGTATGAAACGGCTGCTAAAGAAAAAAATCCAGGTGCTGATTACAAAGATAAATTTGAAAGAAAAAGAATTCGCAGCTCACGCCTCACTTTTTTTGAAGGATCATCATCATCAGAGACTCTCCAGTTGAGAGGCAAGGAAAAGTTTCGTGTAGATACTTTCATTCCCATAATTGACACATTAATTACACATTTAAAAAAACGTTCGGCAGCATACAAAGAAATTGATAATCGATTTAGTTTTCTTTGTCAGTTAACAACAATTGAATCTGATGAATTGACCAAAAAATGCAACGAATTTGCAGAATTTTATCATGAAGACATTAATGCATACGAGCTGAAAACAGAATGTTTCATTTAAGCCAATATTTAAAAATATAGCAAAGCTATCAGCGGATTTACATAACTTAATAAAGACTGATAAATTAGAAGAAACTTTTCCAAATGTTGAAGTTGCTACAAGAATATTCCTTTGCCTAATGGTTACCAATTGTAGTGGGGAGCGTTCATTTTCGCAGCTTAAGAGAATAAAAAATGAATTACGAACATCAATGCTGCAAGAACGACTAAATAATTTGTCAATTATGAGCATAGAAAGTGATATTCTTCAGGAAACTAAGTTCGAGGATTTAATAGAAGATTAAATCCTCGAAGTAGAAAAAAAAAAAAAAAAAAGATTAACCCATAATAAAGCAGATCACAGTAATAAAATGTATTTCACTTTCTTTACATTCCAAAAGGGCCCCAAATTCTTGTGTGCCCAAGGGCCCCAGCACAGTCCAAGACGGGCCTGCCCCCATCCTTAGAGAAGATCCAGACGATTTTACATTATTTATATTAACTTTCTTTCTTTATTGGTATTCTTTAAAAGCAATAAGATCAGTAACTGCGTACCCTGTATGCCGTAGTGATATAGTTTTAGTAACAAAGTTTCATGGTCTACACAATCAAAGGCATTAGATAGATCGTAAAACCCCCCAACCACATTTTGCGACAGACCACCCCGCCAAAAACTTCATAGATTGTGCTTAAGAAGTGCAACACCCGCATCCGTCATTGACTTGCCTTTGGTGAAATTTGTAAAGAATTTTATCTATGTATGAAAAATAAGATCTGATAAAAAAATATTTTTTCAAATATTTTACTTAATGAAGGTAAAACTGATCATTATCAATTAGTCTGAAGTTTCCGGGGTCAAATCTATCTCCATTTTTGAAAAACCCTTACTATTTTACTATATTTTATTAACATGCAACATTTTAAACTCCTTTTGTGATGACTGTGTAAGTGACCTTTCGCTTTTATATATATGTAAAGATTCGGTGACACTTAACTAACTAAACGGTTAGACTAAATAAGATGAAATAATATAGGTAATATATTGAGGACTATCGTGGCGAAGCCGCACAAGCGTGTTGCACTCAACACGCAATGCTTCTATTTTACCGTAAACTGGATAACGGAAGTACTCTGTAATATGCGGGATACAGTGTGAACCTAAAAAAAGAATAAATATGTTTATTTTTGTAACATTTTTCACTTTCGACCAACTTTTAAAATACATGCATCTGCATGTATGTACATTGCCTGTCTTTAAACTGGTATAGCATATATTATTTTAGCTTTCTTTATTTCAGAAACTGGAATTGCGTTTTATAAGGCGTTATAATTAACGAAAGGGTAACCCCGCTTTATTACAAAGTCTAGGTAGCTTTACATTACTTTAGATTTACATAATAGGGATTCCGTGGCTGCTTTCGGCCTTTGAAATGCCGAACGAGACCCAGTCCACTCAACGTAGCGTGAATTAAAATAACATTAGCTTGTTTGAACGTGCGTTAAGGTAATTTACGATAAAAATGTAACTAATAATAAAAAATGTTTTAAGTTGTTATTAATATTTCAGTGAAATAAAACATAATTTAGAAATGGTTACCGAATTATTTTATTTTTTAATATTTTTTTGTGTCGAAATAATAAATTTCACTTGTTTTGTAACCAACCTCAATTCAAATTTCTTCACGCTGTATATCGTTGCGGGAGACACACCGGTCCGATCCACTGATTTTGGTATATTGCATGTTGAGTGGCGGAACTCAAAGCTGCGCTTTCTTTAAACCAACCTTATAATATAAATATTAACAAATTTCTGTGATGAGTATTTACTATGGGTAATAACTTATCATAGTTATAAACTTTCGCAGAAAAATTGTAGTAAAAATAGTTACCATTTTTATCGAAAGATACTAATTACCATTGTTTGTGTATGTTTAAATCAACAAAAAGTGGTCAAATACTGGTCAAACGAATGTATATGAATCAATAAAATTATAAACCCAGAATGCTGTATTTTCCGTAATTGGGTAACCGCTGCGCATCATTAGGTAATTGCAGCTGCGGCCCAGTGTTTCTCGGCCTTACTAACGGGAATAATCGAGCACATTCAATTATTGTATATTATCTGTATTATATAGTATATATGGCTACTGTTGCGCTTTCATGTTACTTGAACAAGAAGATTTCAATTTTCGTGTTTGGACATGTTAAGGAGGCAGGCAATACATTAACAAATTTTAGGTATCTCTTATCTTTGATTGAGTAATGCTTGTTTAAATTAAATTAAGTAAAATCTGTATCACGGAAACGACTACAACATTTATTATAGGATGTTTAGGGGCGACAAATCGATCTAGCTAGGTTTCATTTTTAGAAAATAGGGGGGCACGGTAGTGCCCCTGCTAAGTGGGGTGGGTACAAAGAAAAGTACTGCCGTACTTATCTGTACGTCTTGAAACACTTTGGCGTTTTCTCCAAAACTATGAAAGAAATGGAAACGTCGCCTTAACAAAAGTAATTTTGTATGATGAGCCTCTTCTATTGTAATAATCAATTAGAAAAAATACCTGCTCTCTGTGTAATTAAGTGATATCTTTTTTTTTCAGCTTCACGCTGTATCCCGCGCCACGCTTTGATTAAGTGATATCTCACTAAAAAATCCTGTAAATAAGTAGCCAAGTCTCGATGAAGCCCTTTATTTATAAAAAGTGTAGTTTTATTTATAAAAAGTAATGAAATCCGTTGGCCGTTATTTTATGGTTGTAAACGTAACTACTATATTATGCGGCAGTGTATGGTGCAGTATTTGGCTTACACTTAAGCTATTATTTATTATAATATCACGTATGTATACGGCACAGGCAACATTTAAAATAGGTACTAGGTTAATCCTAATGAACTATTTTCGTTTTTTTGCCTGACACATGTTTTTATTATGGTAGCTTCACTTTTCATGCTTAGATATTTTTAATTATATTAATAATAAATGCACTTTATATCACTAACACTCCTGAAAGTGCTCAAAACTCAATATAGTATTTGCCGGCTTCTAGCTACGTGCTTGACTATTTTCATTGTTTGAATTATGAATATATCATATTGCTATAATTAGAATATCAATTCATTTAAAAATCATTGCTTGCACGTACCATTATTGATAAAATCAGCTTCATACTGTATCCTGCACGAGACAGGGTAGGCAAAGGGAACCCGGGAACCTAGTGTTACCCACTTTCCGCCGAGTGGCGGAACTCAGCACCGCACTTTGCCTTGTACCAGAGCGAAGAAATGAAAATGAAGAAATTCATTTCCTCGAGTGGGGATCGAACCCAGAACCTATCGGTTACAGTCACACGCTTGTGTCGCTGCACCACGACGGGCTTTTTGATAAAATTATTTAAATGAATTATATTTTGTTATAAAGTGTTATAAAGGTCAGAAATTTTAAGCGTAAAATTAGTACAAAATAATCTGGATAAGTTGATAAAAATATTATTAAAAAAAATTTACTACCGTTGTGCAGGTGATGTTAATAATTAGTTTCTGAAGTAAATATCGAAACAGCCAAACCATTCGTTTTTACTGATATGTAGAATTATTGAAGTTTGGGTTGGTAGAGTTAGGCCGTGTAGATTAATAAGCTTGGCTCCAAATGAGATCTAATATCTTTTTCACAGGGCAAACCTTATGTGGTCGTCTTGGCAACATTTAACATAAAATGTTTTTGGTGGGATTTCAGTTCTTTTTGTAAGTTAGGCAGTCTTTTTAGTGCTTATTTTTTCTTCTTTTTTTTTGGGAAGTATAAGTTTATCTGGGGGCATGGTAGTTTTTTTTTTGGTATACTAAGCTTGGTTTACATACCAAATTTCGGCTTTCTAGCACTTCAGAAAGTACCTTAACATTTTGATATTTCATATAAACATCCACACCTTAACCCCGCCCCACCCCCCACCCATTTTATTGAATGGGGGTTGTATACTACACTTAGATTACATTCCAAATTTCAGCTTTTTAGCAACTGAGGAAGTAGCCAAACATTTTGATGATGATCAGTGTCTCAGTGACGAAATCGATGTATTTTAGATATCAATAAAATCTAAAGTATTCGAGTTATTCAATTGAGACTTTGTATGTTTAATATGTCAATTATCGATATCATATCTTGAGAATATAAATTATCTGGTACATCGGACACTAACTCTATCAGTTTTCAAAAAAAAAAAACGGCGAAATGCTTTGAGAAAAGGTGCCCTTGCGCATCGCTTGGTTCGGGTTGGTGGCCAAAACCATATCCATACCCCGTGCCAGAAAATATACTACTTGTTGTGTCAGAAAATATACTACTAATAGCTACTGAATTGATGGATTCACTTTTCAGATTATCTTTCAAGTAATATATAAAAATAAAATGTGGTTCTTTGTAATCTGTAATATTTTTATATATACTTAGGAGTACCTATATAAGTACAATACTGTCTAATAATGTTTGTTTCATATTTGAATGCATTCTTAATAATGGTTAAAATCCCTTAGAGCTATGAACATTTACACATTTTCACATAGCTTGAATATAAAAAAGTCATATTTTGAAGCAGTGAATAAAAAATATTCTGCCTGATGGATCACAGAGTGCACAATGCAGGTATCCAAGTCATTAGACTAAATGGCGAATATATGTTTGTATATTTTTACAAACATACAAAGAGAAATGGAAGAATAATTCAAAAAATGGGACGACATACAGTTTTGAAATATTATAATATATGTATTTAATTATTATTATTATTATTATTTATGTAAATAATGTTAATAAAATTTATCATTTTCGCAACAAGTATTTTGCATACTGGTTAAATTTTTATTGCCCCGTTTCTATTAAAAACGTCAAGATAAAAACATCAAATAAATAAAAAACGCTGTTTTTGACAACTTGTCATCATCACAGTATTAAATATGAGGTTTGAAGATAATGCTGAAACGGGGAACACAGAGGTAGGTTATTTTACTTTAAAATGACAAAACAACAAGTAGCATTGGAAAATATTATTTTACACAAAAAATGCTTCTTATAAGCTGTATTTAAGGAGTGCTACTTTTAACATTTTTTTTTGTGAGGTCGGTCTATTTTATGTAATTATATAAATGTTTATATTTAATATAAACTATTTTTAGAAGACAATGTTATTATTATTACAACTTTGCTAGATATTTAAGAGATCATTTTAATATTTTCTTACATCCATGCTCCCACATATGGCAGGGACAGAGGGAAATTGGGAAACCGGCCGAACATCAGGCACTGTGTGGTTACAAAAGAGAAGAAACGAAAATATTTAATATTTAATTTATTTAGGTGGGGATCGAACCCATAAATCGAGTCGGGCTTACGGTCGTATGCTTCTTCCCAACAACTTGAAAGGCTCCAATTCTTCCATATTGGAATACTTTTCTCATACATTATACTTAATATAATGTATTATGATAGCGTATATATATATATATATATATATGTATATATGTATATATATATATATATATATATATATATATATATATATATATATATATATATATATATATATATATATATATATATATATGTATATATATATATATATATATATATATATATATAATATATATATATATATAAGCCAAAAGATAATATAAAAAGTGGATTAGAAACGCTAGGGTGATTAATTATTTAATAAGCTAATAATAATTAAAATGTCTAATATTATATAAAAAAATTACATAACTTTATTAATAAACAACTTAGAAAGCTGTTATAACGTCAGTAAGGAGGTGCCCTTATTCTGATATTATATATATTTAACACGGTACTTTCTGCATATTTGTAGTTTAGTCCGTACCCACCACAGAATAAGCAAATTAAAACAACAGGATCAATTCAAAACTAAGGTCAAGCTCTCCCCTACAAAATATAGCCAATTACGCTCATAGATACAAGTTGAATCACAATATTCTATCAACTATCCATCAACGATCACTTTATATATAACTAGTAGGATATAAAATAAGGCCAGTAAGGTGTGACTGTAACCGACAGGATCTGGGTTTGATCTCCAATCGAGGAAATGAAAGATTATTTAATTTCAATTAAAATATTTAATGTTTTCATTTCTTCGCTCTGGTAAAACACGGCGTTGAGTTCCGCCAACATACCATGCCTCAAAATTCGGCGGAAAGTGGAAACGGAAGTGGAACGGAGTGTCATAACACTAGTTTCCCTCTGCCTTCCCTGCCATGTGCGGGATACAGCGTGAAGCTGATTTAAGAACCAGTAAAATAAATTTTATGATATAAACAAAAATATATATGTAGTTGCATTTGACAGAATATCTACCATTATTTTTTTGGTTGATTATTGATTGATTGATTGATATTCTGTCCATTGCGAATTTGCTAGCTGCTTCATTTATTAGCCCTTCACCGAGAAGGGATAGGGGACACTAATAAAATTAAATGAAATTGAAACAGATTATTTATAAAAAAATATGTATGTCAATGCATAATGGACATATATAAAGTAACTGCTGACACTGTTCATTTTATAATCTTTAAATGTGATTAGATTAAAAAAAAATGATAAACACATTGGTTACAATATGTATACTATAATTATCTTTTACTAAGTTCAAGGTTGAGTTCACATAATAAATAATGTAATTCCTAAATAATTCAATTGTATTATAATTTTAAATATACAAAAATTACATGAAATATTACCAGTTATTTCAAAATAGTATACATTTCAGCAGTCATTAGCGATATGAAAGTGGCGCGTGAGGCACAATTGGCACTTGTTACTGGGCGATGCCGAAGAAAATTGCATAGAAATTTACATAATAGAGAATTCATTGATATCAGGCCTTTTGAAATTCAGCTACGGACTGGGCGTAAGTACAATATAAGTTGTATTAAGTATAATTAATACAAAATTAACTTATATTATTTAGTATTAAATATAAATATTAAAGGATATTTGTCTTTGTAGATGTTGTTCTGACTTTCTAAATACACGAGACAATTGTGGTTTAATTATATTATATAATTTTAAATTAATTATGAAAATAATCTCGTTAATAATCGTAAATTAATAATTATTAAAATAGATTTCCAATTTATCTTAATAATCTCATTATAAGTAAGAAAACTTCACCACAATATTATATAAAATTTAATGTAGTTTGTTACTCGTTTGTGTGTGTTTGGAGTAAAGCGTATAGAAATTGCTTAATTAAAAGGGAATCTACTCCTAGAGTGCAGTTAAGCCTGTGTGTTCTCCGATCGTTTGCTTACACTTACGTATCATATAAGCTAAAGTATTCGCCAACTTCTACATTAAATTAATTAACGGTAATATAACATAACGGTGTTTTAAAATAGTCACTTTTTAACGAATCTCTTTACTTTTATATCTTACAAAAAGAGGCAAAAATTGTTTGTTTTATTGTATACAATAGAGATATTATTTAGTATACAATAAATAAAACAAACTTTGTCCTGGATATATATTATAGAATTGATTCTAAAGTCCTCAGTCAATCAGTAAAGAATATAAACAAAATATTTTAATTTTCAATTGTTTAAATATAGAAAATCTTTGAATTATAATTGTTCTTAAACATTTACTATAAATACTGTTGATGTAAGAAATATTGAAGAATTAAAATATACTGTTCTAACTGCAATGCAGATTTCGTAGCCACATCGAATAAAAGTAAATTATTTCGTATAATACGTTTAGATTAAATCTTATAATAATAAAACTTTATTTACAAAGTTGTATGTTAACGACTTGTTACTATATGAAGTCCGTCCATGTTCATCTAATTAGACTTATACGTGCAATAGGCAAACGTGATGGTTCTGAATTCAAATCTCATTATGAGGAAAAGAAAGTAATAGTTAGTTTACTTGGACTAAGGAGCCCATTGGATACGGCCAACAATCTAAATTTAACCAAGGCTTCTAGCCACGTGCTTGACTATTTTCATTGTTTGAATTATGAATATATTATCATATTGCTATAATTAGAATAGCAATTAATTTATTTTTATTTTTGCACGTATTATTATTGATAAAATCTTTTAGATGAATTATATTTTGTTATAAAGTATATAAAGGTCAGAGATTTTAAGCGTAAAATCAAAATGAAATAATCTGGATTAAGTTGAAAAAAATATTATTAAAAAATATCCCGAAAATATCGAAGATTTGCTATAACAAATATTTTGTCAATATTTTTAATATGTAACCAAATATCAACTAGTAAGTCATTTTTTAAACCTATGTAGGAATTTGTACAATACGTGTTCAAGTTTTCACTGTTAGAATTTGTTTTAAAATAGAGCCTAAAACTGTAATGGGAACTCAGATTCTCCAATTAATTTATTTATTTATGTTACATTATTGTCATATGACACACCACAACCATTAAGTGTAATCTAATATCCATACCCAGTGATAGTTTATGAATGAAATATACTACTAATAGCTACTGAATTGATGGATTGACTTTTCCGATTATCTTCCAAATATTATAAAATGTGATTTTTGTCATCTGTAATATTTTGTAAGCTTATACCTAGTCGGATCGTAAGTTTTGTCAAAAATTTTATCGTGAAATAATTGAGACATGTTTGTTTTCTAGAATAATCATTTATATATCAAAAGAAATGTAATAAAACTTATTTTAATTATTATTATTCAGAATAAGCTCCGCGATTTTGTACACAGGCCTTCAAACTGCGCGGCCAGTTGTTTATAGCAGCACGCACGAGGTCCATGTCAATATTGGCAGCTGCTTTGATCAAGGATGCCATGAGTGACTCCACATTAGGATGGCGTGTCGAGCAGGCCTTTTCCCATAAGTGTCGCCATATTTTGTAATCCAACGGATTTAAGTCTAGACTGCAGGAGGGCAAGTCTTTGTACCAGATGAAGTCAATTTTGCGCGCTTCAAGCCGGTCTTACGTGCTTTTTGCTCTATGAGCTGGTGCAGAATCTTGCTGGAATACCCAGGGTCTATTATTATTATTAATATAAGAAACTCGTTCCACAAGGTTCGAGAGGACTGTATTTTGATACACAATCACATTTGTTTTTACGCCTTTCTCACAAAAATGTACCTCAGTTAAGCCCTAATATAAGATTCCTAAGCAAACCAAGTGTGAAGATGGAAAATGACCGCTCGAATGAATCGCTGGACACATGGAATACGGTGGCTGCCCTCTTCACTGCTGTGGGCGTACAACTTATCATTTTGTTTATTGTAGCTTTTCTCTACGGTAAAATTTTTTTCGTCCGAAAAGAGAATTTGACGTAGCATTTTTAATAATTTCATCTCATGTCCATTAGACGCGCATCTAAACGATGTCCTGTTTTTCTGCCATAGGCTCGTAGCCCTAGGTCTTCATTCAACACTTTTGACTTTCTTCCTTTTTGCTTGCGTATGAGATTTCGTTGGATTTGCGCCTTCATAGCTTTTATCACTGCTGGCGTCCTAACAGAGCGAGGACGATCACTTTTTTTTTCTATCTTCCAAACTAGAGTCCTCATTATACCGATTGATGGTGCAATAAATTAATCTTTTGGTTAAATTATTTTTTTTTTAGTATATCAAAAATCTGAGTTGGCGCGTAATCACATCGACATAGCACGATAACTGTGACACGGTCTTCTTTAAGCGTCCACTCCATATTGAATAATACGCCAAAATATAAAAAATACACATTCTTATTTTCACAAAGGATTCTAAATTTATATTTAAGAAACATTTTTGTGTAGCATTCCATAATTGAAAAGTTTCTATTTTGTGACAGAACTTATGGCCTGACTAAGTACTTAGGAGTATAGAAGTACAATACTGTCTTATAATTCTTGTTTGATATTTGAATGCATTTTTAATAATGGTTAAATCTTTTAGAGCTTTCTTTCTTTTGCTTGAGATTCTAAGCGCAATAAAATCTTATATGTTCATAATATAAGTTCAGATATTTTTACAAGTATAAAAAATATTCTGCCTAATGGATCACAGAGTGCAGGTATACAAGTCATTATATTTAGTTATTATATATATATATATATATATATATATATATATATATATATATATATATATATATATATATAAATATATATATATATATATATATATATATATATATATATATATATATATATATATATATATATATATATATATATATATATATATATATATGTCAATTAATTATGATTACATATTATTTATCATAATAATGTTAACGAAATTTAAGTTAAATTAATAAAATATCAATAAACAAAATACGCTGTTTCCGACATCTTGTTATCACAGTATTAAATATGAGGCTTGAAGATAATCCTGAAACGGGGAACACAGAGGTAGGCTATTTTACTTTAAAATGACAAAACCACAAGCAGCATTTTAAAATATTATTTTGCACAAAAAATGCTTCTTAAAAACAGTATTTAAGGAGTGCTGTTTTTAACAATTTTTTTTTGTGAAGTCAGTTTAGTTTACGTAAATATATAATTTACTTATATTTTATAAAAACTATTTTTAAAAGACAATGCTATTATTATCACAACTTTGCTAAATATTTAAGAAATTATTTTAATATTCATAAAGCATACATATCAAAGAGCGATAAAGTAATTTCTACAACAAATTTTATAAGTATTTTTTTACATCCATGCTGTATCCCACATATGGCAGGGACAGAGGTAGCTTGGGAACCTAGTGTAAAGACAATTCGTTCTATTCTTCACTTTCGCCCAAATATGAGGCATTGAGTGTTGAGTGGCGAAACTCCATGATCCTGTTACCAAAGCGAAGAAACGAAAATATTGCATTATTAATTTGGGCATCGAACCCACAACATCCCGTTAACAGTCGAATGCTTTGCCCCAGTGACACGACAGGTCTCAAATTTATAAGTACTTCCATATTAAAATACTTTTCTAATACATTATACTTAATATAATTTATTACGATAGCGTATTTAATATATATCTAAGCCAGATTAGAGACGCTAGAATGATTAATTGTTTAATAAGCTTATAATAATTAAAACATGTAATATCATATAACAAAATTAGCTACTGTTTATATAACTTGATAAATCTATCTCTAACTTGTTTAGAAAGCTGTTAAAGGAGGTGCCCTTATTCTGATATTATAGTAAAAATATATTTTACACGATACTTTCTGAATATACGTAATTTAGTCCGTACCCACCCCAGAATAATCAAATTAAACCAAAACTAAGGTCAAGCTCTCCCCTACAAAATATTTCTAATAACGCTCAAAGATATAATTTGAATCACAATATTTTGTCGTGATACAGTTTGTTTCTTTTTTTTCTATCAATCGTCACTTACCTAACAAGATTACATATACCTAACAAGAAGTATATAAATCGTATGATATAAATAAGAATATATATTTGTATTTGACAGAATACTAGATTGATATTCTGTCAATTGTATTTGCTAACTGCTTTTTATTAGCCCTTCTAGATAGCATACTAATAAAATTAAGCGGCACAAGAGTATGACTGTAACCGACAGGTTCTGGGTTCGATCCCCAGTCGAGGAAATGGAATATTTAATATTTTCAATTTGAATATTTAAAGTTTCATTTCTTCGCTCTGGTAATAAGGCAAAAGTGCGGCGTTGAGTTCCGCCACTCAACACGCAATGCCTCAAATTCGGCGGAAAGTGGGGAACGGAAGTAAAACGGAGTGTCCTAACACTACGTTTCACTTCCTTTCCCTCTGCCTACCCTGCCTAGTGCGGGATACAGCGTGAAGCTGAAAAAAAAATATTATTTATAAAAAAATATGTATGTCAATGTACAATGTACATTTATAAAATATGGTTGGCACTGCTCATTTTATAATCTTTAAATGTGATTAGATTAAAAAAAATGATAAACACATTGGTTTTAATATAGTTTATACAATAATTATCTTTTACTAAGTTCAAGGTTAAGTCCGAAAATTAAATGATGCAATTGCTAAATAATTCAATTGTATTATATACATATAAAATAATAATAAAACAACTTGATATACATCAAAAATGCATGAAGGCCAGTTCCTTCAAAATAGTATACATATCAGCAGTCATTAGCGATATGAAAGTTGCGTGTAAGGCACAATTGGCACTTGTTACTGGGCGATGCCGAAGAAAATTGCATAGAAATTTACATAATAGAAAATTCATTGATATCAGGCCTTTTGAATTTTCATTCAGCTGCGGACTGGGCGTAAGTGCAATATAAGTTGCATTAATTATAATAAATACAAAATTAACGTATATTATTTTGTATTAAATATAAATATTGAAGGATATTTGTCATTAAAGATGTTGTTTGGAATTTGTTAATATACGAGATAATTGTAGGTTTCATTATATTTTGTAATCTTTTATTAAGAATAAAATTAATCCCGTTAATAATCATATATTAATAATTATTAAAATAGATTTCCAATGTATCTTAATTCTCTCATTATAAAAGAAGAGTTCACCACAATACTATATATAATTTAATGTAGTTTGTTACTCGTTTGTGGAAGTAACGCGTCTAGAAATTGCTTAATTAAAAGGGAATCTACTCCTAGAGTACAGTTAAGCCTGTGTGTTCTCCGATCTTTTACACTTACTATGCTTACACTTACGTGGCATATAAGCTAAAATATTCGCTGGGTTCGGTACTAAATCAATAAACTGTTTTGTAATTAAAGGGAATATAACATAACGGTGTTTTAAAATAATTACTTTTTAGAGATCTTACAGATTTATATATATATATATATATATATATATATATATATATATATATATATATATATATATATATATATATATATATACATATATATATATATATATATATATATATATATATATATATATATATATATATATATATATATATATATATATATATATATATATATATATATATATATATATATATATATATATATATATATATATATATATATATATATATATATATATATACATATATATATATATATATATATATATATATATATATATATATATATATATATATATATATATATATATATATATATATATATATATATATATATATATATATATATATATATATATATATATATATATATCTCAGAATACTAAGCTTTTTCTTTATTATTATTATTTTTACTTAACGGCACTGTACTTTCCTCCCGCTGTTTGATAATCATCCACTTCCATTGGTTGGCTGGAAGAGATTTCTTTAAGAAATAAGTCCATCTTTGATAACTAGTTTTTAAGTTTGTATATCTTATGTTTTTTAACTGCAATAAAGAATATATTATATTTATTTACAATGCTTAAGCAGCGATATTTTTACAAAGTACCCGTAAGAAGTTACGGGAGTTAAAATTTTTATTATCAATAATACTTGTTGAGTCATTTCTGTATTGTTCTTGTTTTAACTTTTTTATTTATTGAAGCTGCAGATGTTTCCTGGAAAGTGTTGGCTCTAGTATAGATTGGTAGTTGCTGATGTGGATATTATAGGTATACATACAAAAAAGGTGAACTATACAATGTTCAGAATATTAGTGGAATTGAAAGCTTCATGTTATATTTAAAAAAATCGTCAGGAAATTCTAGGTCAATGAGCCTGCTTTGTTACTTTTGCCTATAAAGAACTAGCTAGGAACATGACAAAGTATACAAAAGTTTACGTGCCCAAGTATGTATGCAAATGGCCACATCGAACTCATTTCAACTATAATTAATGTGTGTTAAAACTTTATTTACAAAGTTGTATGTTAACGACTTGTTACTAAATGAAGTCCGTCCATGTTCATCTAATTAGACTTATACGTGCAATAGGCAAACGTGATGGTTCTGAATTCAAATCTCATTATGAGGAAAAGAAAACATATACATGTATTAGAACAGTTTACTTGGACAAAGTAGCCCATTGGATACGGCCAACAATCCTAAATTTAACTAAAACAGTTTAGAAATGTAATTAAAGTGGAAAAGCATACGTACATATGTATATACTTGTGTATATAAATACATATAAAACATATATCTTTTTATAAATATCAAAAGTAATATTTGTAGAAATGAGTATCGCGTTAACATGCATATTTTTTGTATGAGATACGGAAAATTTGAATATTTTCCAAATGATTACCTTTTACGACGTGTTATAATTCACATTAACAGGGGTCAGAAAAGGCGAAATGAAACGATAATAACGTAATTTGTTTAAGTAATTAATAGAATGATTAAGAGAAAATAATTTAAATCTTAATAATCAAAATATTACTATTTGATTTTTTTAGCTGCACGCTTCTGTATCCCGCACATGGCAGGCAGAAGGAACTTAGGGACCTTGTTTGAATACTCTCCGTACCGTTTTCCACTTTTCGCCGTATTTGAGGCATTACTTGTTAAGCGGCGGGACTTACGTCCGACATTTGCCGTGTTGCCAGAGAAAGAAAATGAAAACATGAAATTTTCATTACATATTTGCAACTTTCAATTATTAATTATAATAAGAAAATTGATTTAAATTTCAGTGAAACAAATTTAACCGGATTAATCGTGTATATTGTTTTCTATATGGATAACACCACGGACACGGACGTGACGGAGACGTGACCACGGACTACTTCCAAGTGTTGAAACAGTCTGGTTACCAAAAATGTATAGAAAACAATATGCAATAAATTAAAATACACTAACAAAATATGAATAAAATTTGACTAATACTCTAATAGTAACTAGAGGTATTATATAATATGGTTCCGTACTCCACAAAGACATGTAAATCTACTATAGTTCATTTTTAAATTTATTGCAGATAACTTTATCAATGACAAAATTTAAATATGAAATAGAAACCGAATTAAAGCAATATTATATTAATTAAATTTTAACTCAAAAACTAAAAACATTGGTCTATAATTCTTAAATAGGTACATGTAGTATTAAATGTAACTTTAATATTTTATATTTATTACAAATATAAAAATATATTTTATTATATTAATATATAATATAAAATTACTAATTATATTTTAAAATAATTAAAAGACGCTAAAAATATAACGCAGACATGATTGCATATTGAAAGAAAACGTTGAAATCAATCAATATATGGTCTTCATTGCGTCTACAGGACAAATATCTAAATGAAAAATATATTAAGAACTTTCCTTTATCTAAGAAACAATGACCTTAACAAACATTTGTTAGAGACCAGAAATGAATTTCGAAGCACGTGCACTGTAGGAGCTCGCATAGAATTTTATATCCACACTCATTATAGTAGTCATTGTGTTGTTCGATTTATGTTACTTACACAATTTAGGTACCGAGTATATAGGTCAGGTAAAGTTTTCCTCGTTATATAATTCAGTCCACCTAACCTTTATTGTTTAAGAAGAACCAACTGATAAGTATTTATTTAAAGAAAGCCTAAAAATTCTTAAGATTAGTAAGCTTTTTTTAAACAAATACTTATCATATGGTTCTAAAAACTGTACTGCATTAATGAATTACAGTTTTTAATTAACAGTTGAAATCTTACATCAACAACATGATGTTGAAAATAAAAAAGAAAAACTGCAAACGTACCAGTAGAAACAAAATCACCGGTATTTATATTTTAAATAGAAAAATATGTAAATTAGCAAATATTTAAACTAAGAATATTCAAATAAGACCATATAATAAAAATCTGCTTTTTATAAAGAAAACCATACAATGAAACTTTATTTTTTGTTAAAAATAGTGCGCATGATGGATTACATCGTGCACAATGTAGGCGTGCATTAGGGTGAAAGACTTTCTACGTCTGTTTATTCATGAAACCCATACAGAACTCGTCATAGTACAAATACAAAAAATATGTTATACGTTATTTTATGTAACGGTTTGAAAGAACGCTAATCATAGCAATGAATTAAAATTGTGATTATATATTTAAAAAAAAATGGAGGGGTTTTAGGTTCACATATTTTTCCGGATTTTTATCTGGATAGAGGTAAACTACTTTAAAGACAATTCGTTTCTCAATTTTAAGCTAATCCCCAAAAAATTACGCAGATATTGGTTAGTATTGTACTAAACAACGTTGTTAATACGTTCCTCCCAAAATAAAGAATTGAACCTCAATTATCGCGTTTATTTTATGCTGTTCTCCAAGTTTTTAAAGATTATTTTAAGTCTGTTATATGAATATCGAACATTTATAAGCTTGCAACAGATTGCGTCAGAACGAAAAAAAATTATATTATTAAATAAAAATATCACATTCATGGTGTCTTGTATCAGAGAATATTATAAAATATTAGGCTAAAACATAAAGCGACGATTTCCAAGATGGAAAGCAAATATATTTTATAAAGATAACAAGACCACGCGAAATAAAGATGATCTGGGAATTACTTAATCATTTGTTCTTATCAAGGCTTTAATTTATATAGGCTTTAATTTGTAATACATTGTAGAATTTTTGTACGTTTACTTATTTATTTGTTAAAAAAATATTAAGAGATTAATGAAAGATATTGTTTTGTTTTAGAAAGTGGGACAGAAAGAGAGATGTTGCTTTTGTGAGAAAGAAGCATAACAATACGCAAATACAATAATTATCTTTTAACAAATTCAAAATTGAGTCCGAGTTGATAGCGCTAAGCTTTTACAGCGTCCCATTTGTATTGTAAGTCAAAACACACAAATTTGCATAAATTAGGAGATTTGTAAGATTAATACTCGAAATGTATATTTTTTAAAACAACACCATCTGTATGTTGTCTACCACAAACATTATTTAAACGTAATTATATTAACTATTATGCTATTTTATCCGATTATGTTAAAATGTTTCGATGTCATTCAAACGAAGAGGTACGAGCAGGTAGGTATTATTGGGGAGATGGTGCCGCTCGAGTTACAAAGTCTGGACAGCGCCCGAGAAAATTACGCGAAAATTTACATAATAGAGAATCCGTGGCTACCCTCGGCCTTTGAAAGTCAGAGTGAGACCGCGTCCAACGACAGTGGCGAACATTAAATTAACATGAGTTTGTTTTCGAACATCCACGTCTAACAGGTTTCATTCTAATAATGAAATTCACGTCTAACAAGGCACTTCCTCTTGGCAATAACGCAATATGCTTTTAAAATATGTAGGTACAAGAGGTACATATTTATGTAACAACATTAAGCTTTATTGATTAAACTTCATATTATTAACTATATGCAGTAAGTTTCACCTTATGCTATAGTTACACGATTGTGGTGAGTCTCTCGATGTTTGAGGTTATATTTAGTTTGCCAAGTAGCTTAGTTCCGAGCTCTATTGTTAATATCCTTTAAGCTTCAATAGAATAATCTGCTAGTCGTATGTATTTCATAGAACATAGATGATTTATTTTGTTTGTCAGGCACATATATTTAAAGTATTCTTATTAAGTCTTTTTATA
This sequence comes from Eueides isabella, assembly GCA_019049475.1. Taxonomy (NCBI): domain Eukaryota; kingdom Metazoa; phylum Arthropoda; class Insecta; order Lepidoptera; family Nymphalidae; genus Eueides; species Eueides isabella. The sequence continues at coordinate 6,252,274 of CM032397.1, forward strand.
CACAGCACTAAATGAACAACAACTCAATGAAGTTAATAGGTATATCTCAACAGAAACAATAAACATTAAATGAATATTATATATCATGTCTATATCTTGAGTTAACAATACTTGTAATAATTATATATCTTATATTTTTATGAATATATTACAAATAGCTTTATCTAATTAGGTTTAGGTTTTGCAGCTGGGCCGTGTTAAAACAGAAATAACTGCGATATGTATAGTTGCATGACAGATACATGGCGTTTTCTAAGTGCGCGATCGTAAGGCTGACCATCGGTAGAATGGATTACATTATTAATTTTATATAATTGAGGCCTGTCGAGGCGCAGGGCCACAAACATGTGACTGTAAAAATTCGTTCGGTTCGATCCCCACTCGGGGAAATTAATTATTAAATATATTTAAATGAAATATTTTATATTTGCAAATTAAATATACAATATTAATTTCATTGGAACGGAGTGTCTTAACGCTAGGTTCCCAAGCTTCTCTGCCTACCCTGCCACACAAACAGCGTGAAGCTGAAAAAAAAAAAGATATAATAATATCTACATACAGAGGACAGAAGCAGAAGCGTACCATACGCTTCCTTAAAATTGGATTATTATATAATATTTTATATTACATTTTATTATATTTATAATATTTTCTTAATGCGTACTAGTAGCTTTATAATTTTAGTTTTTGAAATAAATTTGATCGCCCATAATAAATTGTTCTTTTGATAAAATTGATTTCATTCTCATTTTTAAATCTGTATCAGGATACTGATTAAGTTATCTAATGAAAACTGAACAAAATGGTATATCACGATACACTTTGTCCTAAAAAATCAGTAGTCTCCAGAGTAATTATGTTTTACGGGACTCGATTACATTTGGGATCTAAACTCATAAAACGAATCGATATTATTTTATTATATAAAGTAAAGCTATAATTCTATATAAATAAAAATACTCATACTCATACATATCATTAAAGTTCCCTAGCTTTATTGAATTTAAATAAATGGTAATCCATAAGTATTCCTAGTTTTTAAAGAAATATAGAGCCTTTTCGTAAAGTAAAGTTTGCAATTTTTTTGAAATATTTGCTGTAATTAAGACTTATATAAATATACCTAGTGCAGACGATGGCGCTTTTACAAAATTTTCTAGGAGGGCGGTTTAATAAGAGGTTGTCTCTATTCATCGTGGTACTTCATAAAAACTGAAAATGTTACACTAAATACAAAATAATATTTTACTGCAACAAGTTTTTGCATTTCTTAAAGGGGTCACGACCTGGTTGCATCTGCGAAGATTAAAAGATTTCCTTTATTAAAGTTCAGTTTGTGGGAACATCATGAAATAAAATAATTTGTTTTCTAGCTCCTTAGTATTTTTCCTGTGTTGTGATGTTTACATAAAAAAATCAGGTCACTCTTAACTTAAATTACAAAAAAATATCGTGTACTATGTCAAGAACTTATATTGTTCAAAAATAATCAAAATGTTTTAACTAACATAATAAATTAATAAAAAGATGAATCGTTCGTAACTTAACGCATATATTGTTCTAATACATACAATTTAACAATCAGAATTTTTATTATCTCAATAACACTTAGGTATATAATAAAGAGCATGGAATCTTCATGCTAAGCTGTTAAGTTAAAGGTCTGTCATTACCATATAATAATATGTACATTATTAATCATAATAATAGCATCTACTCCTTCGTGGGTGGCTTAATTTAATTAATTAAGCCGTACTAAATATTGTAGGCGTAAGAACCAAGAGCGATGAAATGTTAACAATGTTATTGTTCTAGTGTATTAAATCCTACACAGAAAATGGTACTAATTAATATTAATTCAAATATCTGTGTCACATTCTTAGATCAAGATCTTACAATAATTGATCCTAAATGTAATAAAAATAATAAATCACAATAAGAAATAAAATCGCATAAATCTTTTCTAGCCTTAAAAAAAGCTTGAAATAAAATTTCAAAGAACTAAATTATTGCCATGAACAAGTCCACGATTTTGTATTCATATTTTGTAGACAAAAAGAATTATAAAACAAAATATGAATAAGATTTGCAGTTGGTGCTTAATAGGCCATAGTAAAAACAAAAATATTTATTTTTGGAAATAAGTCTTATTTACAGTCTTTTTTTCAAACTTTAAATATTTAATGAATTAAAATAAAAAATCGTTAGTTAACTTATGACTAATGACTAACATAAGTCATAATTAATCTTAATGTCATAAATGTTTATCACAAAGATACAAATTAAACATACGACAAATACAAAATCAGTAATCTATTGATTATTTATGAGAATCAATCAATCAATCAATTATCATCATATATAATCCACAAGCCGCTGGCTGAAAGTCGTTTCTTGTAGACGTGATCGTTGATAATCATTATAAATAATGAAGTAGACATTGTTAGCTAATTAAGAAGATTTCATTAACAAATGGCTCTGATATATATATATATATATATATATATATATATATATATATATATATATATATATATATATATATATATATATATATATATATATATATATATATATATATTTATATATATATATATATATATATATATATATATATATATATATATATATATATATATATATATATATATATATATATATATATATATATATATATATATATATATATATATATATATATATATATATATATATATCGAAGGCAAAACGCCAAAAGCGTGGAGTGGGGGAGACGTTGTTCTGTTTTTCAAAAAGGGTGATAAAACACTCTTGAAGAATTACAGACCAATCTCTCTCCTAAGCCATGTCTATAAGTTGTTTTCGAGAGTCATCACAAATCGTCTCGCTTGCAGGTTCGACGACTTCCAACCTCCCGAACAAGCCGGTTTCCGAAAAGGCTTTAGTACCATAGACCACATACATACGCTGCGGCAAGTTATACAGAAGTCTGAAGAGTATAATTTGCCACTTTGCTTGGCGTTTGTGGACTATGAAAAAGCCTTCGATTCGATTGAGACCTGGGCAGTGCTGCAGTCTCTCCAAAGGTGCCAAGTAGACTACAGGTATATCGAAGTGCTAAGGTATCTCTACGAACACGCCACTATGTCGGTCCGAGTACAAAACCAGAGCTCTAATCCTATCCAACTGCAACGAGGTGTGAGACAGGGAGATGTAATTTCTCCGAAACTTTTCACTTCGGCATTGGAGGATATTTTCAAGCTTCTGGAATGGAAAAGATACGGCATCAACATAAATGGCGAGTACCTTACTCACCTTCGCTTTGCCGATGATGTAGTTCTACTGGCTGAGACCTTAGAAGATCTGAACACTATGCTTGAAAATCTCAGTAGTGTGTCTCAAAGAGCAGGACTAAAGCTAAACATGGATAAGACGAAAATTATGTCGAACGCCCATGTAGTACCTGCTCCAGTTACTATTGGGAACACTACCCTCGAAGTTGTTGACCATTACGTATACCTGGGACACACGGTCCAGTTAGGTAAGTCCAACTTCGAAAAAGAGATCTCTCGTCGAATCCAGCTCGGATGGGCAGCATTCGGGAAGATACAAAAAGTCTTTACGTCCAAGCTACCTCAGAGTCTCAAGACAAAAGTCTTTGACCAGTGCGTGTTGCCAGTAATGACATACGGGAGCGAGACGTGGTCGCTAACTATGTGTCTCATAAGAAGGCTCAGAGTCACTCAGCGGGCAATGGAGAGAGCAATGCTTGGTATTACCCTACGTGATCGAATCAGAAATGAAGAGATCCGTAGGAGAACAAAAGTTACCGACATTGCTCGAAGAATTGCTCAGCTGAAGTGGCAGTGGGCGGGACACATAGCAAGAAGAACCGATGGCCGTTGGGGCGGAAAGGTTCTCGAATGGCGACCACGAACCGGACGACGCTCAGTGGGCAGGCCCCCTACCAGGTGGACCGATGATCTGGTCAAGATCGCCGGAAACCGCTGGATGCGGGAGGCGCAAGACCGATCGTCGTGGAAATCCTTGGGGGAGGCCTATGTCCAGCAGTGGGCGTCGAACGGCTGAAAATGATGATGATATATATATATATATATATATATATATATATATATATATATATATATATATATATATATATATATATATATATATATATATATATATATATAATACTTAATTAATGTGGGTTTTTATTACAAGTAGCTTCACCCCAGGTTCTGTTTAGGAGAAAACACCTAAAATATATTTGAGGTCGTTTTGGACCTCAAATGTTAAATCTAGCGGCAATAGTGATAGGAATGAATTTATATCGATAAATATCCATGTCAGAGTTATATATCTGTTACCTTTTTATATTTTTATAGTATTGTGCAAAAAAAGTAGGTTTAAAAAGGTTATTGTTAAATAAAATGCAAACTATTCGTTCATCTAAATATATTCTTTCTCTTATCTCTGAACCTTATTATAATGACTTTGCATGCTGTTTATTAAAACAATGCAAGCACATAGCTTTCTTACACGTTGAAAAATTTGTCAGTTTTTTTACTATCTTTGCCGCCTGCATGGCACTCAATGAAAGCCTTAATCTTGCATAGCAAACGACGGACGAATCGGATATAAATTAGTTCAAATACTAACAAAAAAAAAAGCAAATTTTTTGTTAGTATTTGGACTCACTTACGTCCGATTCTATTGCCGAGATTCATCTGAGTTTTTAACACTGTTTTTTTTGGATAAAGAAGAAAGAAAAAAGATTATAATCAGAATCATCTCCGTCTTCATTTTCCAAGACAAGCAGAGGAACCAATGGGAATACTTCTACATTACTAAGAATTTTCACAGCACTCTCATTGTCTGATTCTGAATCACTAAAAAAGTATTTTAACCTTTTACTGCACTCTTTAAAAGGTTGATTTTCCATATTTGTCTAATTTTATAACAAAACACACAAAAAATATAAGAATTTAACAGCAATACAAACAAACACTTAAGACAACATTCATATATTCCGTAAAGAAAAGTGCTCCAGTATCGACTGTGGTACTAAAGTCGACTTAACTGCTCGCACCCCACATCGCTTAAGGTCGGAATCGGCCTTAACCCGCACCTTATACAAACATTTTGTGTTCAGGGCGTTTGAGGCTTATTACTACCTCAAATGTTTCTTTTTTTTTCTATTTATCGAATTTATCGAGTCAATGCTTCGCACAAATAAAGGTGTCTATATTTATCTTTGTCCTATGTCTAAGCGTTGAGTGTAAATAGCCAATGGACCAGAGGGAAAACAAAAGAGTTATATGCGCCGCACCAGCCGAAAGTCTACCGTGAGGCTGAATCTGCCTCAAGCTGCAGTAAACGTGTCAAAGTCTACTTAACTCTTTATCTGTTAATTTGTATGCGCTAATCTCTGAAACGAACTAGATTTAATGTATTTTTATATTATTGGTTCATTTTAATGAATTTAAAAAAACAATTTAAAATATTTAATTCGACAAAAGACCTGTCGTGCGTGTGACTGCAACCGACAGGTTCTGAGTTCGATCCCCAGTCGAGGAAATGAAATATTTAATATTTTCAATTTAAATATTTAATGTTTCATTTCTTCTCTCTGATTATAAGGCAAAGCGCGGCGTTGAATTCCGCCACTCAACACGCTTTGCCTCAAATCCGGTGGAAAATTGGGAACGGAAGTGGAACGGAGTGTCTTAACACTAGGTTTCCGGGTTCCCTCTGCCTATCCTCGTGCGGGATACAGCGTGAAGCTAAAAAAAATAATTCGACAAAATTGCTACCATATTATTAGAGAATTAAAATTCAGACATTAAAAGAATATTATTAAAACAAGAAAGTCGTTATATAGCCTAAGTTAACTTATAAATTATTAAGCTTAATTTAAGCAAGCAGGTCGCTTCAACTATTTGAACTACGAGTATAAACAATTTTCTATTTTGATTCATTTAACATTTAAAGTTAAATTCTGTACATTTTTATGAAAATGAAGAATCTTATTTGTTAAAAAATAAGAACTTTGTATCTACTATGTCCTATTAAGTATAACACCAGCTGCAAATTTTATTCATATTTTGTTTTACAATTATTTTTGCCTACAAAATATGAATACAAAAGCATTGACTTGTATGCAATGATTTAGTTCTTTGAAATTTTATTTCAAGCTTTTTTAAGGCTAGAAAAATGTATTCGATTTTATTTCTTTTTGTAATTTATTCTTTTTATTACTTTAAGGCTTACTTAAGTAGTAGATGCTATTATTGTGATTCATTATGTACATATTATTATATGGAAATGACAGACCTTTAACTTAACTGCTTAGCATAAAGATTGCATGCTTTTTATTTATTTATTATTTAACTTTTTTTATTTAAGCACCACGATAAATAGAAATAATCTCTTAAAAAACTTTCCTGGAAAATTTTGTAAAGTGCCATCGTCTGCACTAGATATATTTGTAAGTCTTAATTACAGCGAGCATTTCAAAGCTATGCTACGTTAATGATTTGTACACTCTTATTTATATAGAATCACCGCTTTATTTAATTTAAAAAAATGTAACAAAATTATTTAATTTTATAACTGTTGTATACCTATAATATGCTATAACTATTTTTTATTTCTTACATGTTGTGTTGTGTATATATACATGTTGTGTACATTTTGTAAATATTTGTATGTTTTGCTATATGTGAATGCTGTAACTGGCTCTCTTTTTTATATGTATTATATTATTGTGTACAGTTGTCTTTTTTGTTCAGTCTATCTCATGAGTCTTTCATACAAAGTGACTTTAGCGAAGTGAAATATGCTCAACTGGCATGCTCGAAATATCAATTTTGGTACTTCTTAATTTACAAGAAGAAACCAATCTTATTTTTATAATTATCACAAAACATTAGTACAACTTAGAAAGCAGATGATTTGTTTTTCGAATTAACAATATAATTCCAAAAACAACAAGTACGTATGTATATTATGCACGTCAAATATATGTACTGATGCGCACGCTTGTGTACTCACGTGCCAGCTCATGTGTACTTGTAGTGTTATATTAGTGTTAGTTTAGGTATTCTTAACGTGTCTGTCACGTTGATTGAGTAAACAGATATAACCTATAGTAGTAGTAGCAGTAATTAAATAATAAAAATATCAACACAATTTTAATATATTTTTAAAAAAACATTGAAAAAAATAAACAACAACATTATATCAAATATAACTAGAAATACATATATTTAAAATTACATAGAAACTTACTTTTTAAGTAAAATGATTTTTTTCATCCTTTTTTTACCTTCCTCGACAGGTTTTGAAGTTGAAATTGAAATCCGAAACACTAGAATTTATAAGAAACAATGTTTCTTATCTATTCTTTTTAACTCGTTATTTATAAATTATTAAAAACAATTTAAATAGATATAAAACAGACAATATAAACGTTGCATTTTTTTTCTTTGCAAGAGATAGGCAGAGGGAACCTTGACACGGGAACCTAGTGTTAAGACACTATGTTTCCATTAAACATTTTCCCCTCAACGTTGTGGTTTTCCATGTTATCAGAGTGAAGAAATTAAAAAATAAAATATTTCATTTATGATTATGGATGAATGTGAACGGAACCCACAAACTGTTGCGCTTAGTCACTTACTTGTGGGTAAAAGTGAGTGACTGTAAGCGCCCCGTCAACGCCCCTTACTTTCTTGTTCTAGTTTCATCAACCTTTTTTATTACGCACGGAAACACATAAAATATATAAGTTTTATTTATGCTTCAGTAATATAAAATAAATTGACAAACTGCAATATGTATGTGATAACAACGCAACATCGTAATTTCTTCACGCTGACAACTTTAATAAAGTCTAAACAATGTTGTTTTAAATCTCTAAACATTGCTACACGTGTTCTATGTAATATAAATTTTATCAATGTTTACTCTAACAAATATAATTTAAATACTGTCTGTAATATAATTTACAATACACTTGTTATATTTAAGTAAATATAATTTTTACTTGTATCTAAGTATATAGTCGTATGTATATAGTTTTTCAGATATATTTTTTAAGAAAATATGTTAGTAAGATATTCTCATTTTTTCATCAAAAAGTTATGCCTTTACCAGCTAAAATGTAAAAAAAAATAGGATCTTTCACTTCTAGTTTCAGTGACAAAAAAACTATTTATTTGCTTGTAATTATAACATTTTAGGATATTATAAGCATAGAGCATGTATATGGAAAGTCGACGGAACTAGTGTTAAATAGATCAGGAATACGGTCATTTATGGGTTGCGGAGCAGTCCCTTTATGTGAATAGATTCGGTCTGCCTGCTCTTGGTGGTTGTGAACTCGAGTTATGGAGCTTGAAAGAGACTTTATTGTTGCGAAAAAAGAACGATCATTGAAATGGACAGTTTTGGGACCTATTCATAGTATATACGATATATGAGAGCAGGAAAATAAATATAAAATAAAGGAGGAATGCCATATATATATATATATATATATATATATATATATATATATATATATATATATATATATATATATATATATATATATATATATATATATATATATATATATATATATATATATATATGTATATATATATATATATGTATATATATATATATATATATATATATATATATATATATATATATATATATATATATATATATATATATATATATATATATATATATATATATATATATATATATATATGTATATATATATATATATATGTATATATATATATATATATATATATATATATATATATATATATATATATATATATATATATATATATATATATATATATATATATATATATATATATATATATATATATATATATATATATATATATAGTTAGTTCTTCCATACGCAATTCGGCGGCGGCTTTGTCTTGTTAGCAGAGTGAATTAAATTCAAATTCAAATTCAAAATATTCTTTATTCAAATAGGCTTTAGCAAGCACTTTTGAATCGTCACAACATAAAATTACCACCGGCTCGGAATGCAGTTCTGCTGAGAAGAGCCGGCAAGAAACTCAACAGTTGCTCTTTTCAATATCGAATAAAGTCACAATTTCATTGTTTAATACAATAGTGATAATCCTGCATGAAATTCAAATGACCTTAATTAAATACATTTTTATCATTCAAATATTCTTCGACAGTGTAGTATGCTTTCTTAATTAACATTACTTTAACATTTACTTTAAACTTCTCTAGTGGCAAATTCAAAATACACTGCGGAATACTATTGTAGATACGTATACTCAGACCCATAAATGGCTTATTTACTTTTTGGAGGCGATAACTAGGCGTCACAAGTTTGTCCTTGTTTCTCGTCCCAATCGTGTGTCTGTCACTGTGTTTGCTATAGCACTTAATATGTTGCCGGACAAACAAAATATTGTAAAAAATATATTGAGAAGCAACCGTAAGAATACCTGTATCCTTAAAAACATCTCGCAGAGAATCTCGAGCTTTAAGATTATAAATAGATCTTACGGCTCTTTTTTGCAGTATAAATATTGAATTAATATCGGCAGCGCTGCCCCATAGTAGCATCCCATAAGAAAGAATACTATGAAAATAATTAAAATAAACTAGTCGGGCAGTATTAATGTCCGTAATTTGCCTTACTTTTTTAACTGCGAACGCGGCTTTGCTGAGTTTATCTGCGAGTGTTGCAAGATGGGAATTCCACTGAAGCTTGGAATCTATAGTTATACCTAAAAACACCGTTGATTCCGTCACATCGACAGTTTCACCTTTAATAGCAAGACAAAAATTTTGTTTTTTAACATTAGGTAATGTAAATTGAATACATTTAGTTTTTTTTGCATTCAACATAACAATATTTTTTTTTCCTCATGTGGGGATCGAGCCCACTACCTGTCATGTTAACAGTCACAAACGTGTGCTCGTGCGTAACGACAGGCCTCATATTGTCTCCTCTTTTTTAATTTAATTTACAGTTGCCAGTACCTAGAAATGTTTTTCACTATACATTTGGTGTTGACGTGATCATTGTAGATATTCGTGTCATGCTAAGAAAACGTGACGGCTCATGTCCAGTGTTAGTGGTGCACTTTGAACTGATACTATGTTGCGCCGCTATGGACTATTATTACAAATAACAAAGCGTTGAAAAATGATTAATTATTATTTTGCAATTAATATATGCATACTTGATAAATTAATTATTAACTAAATAAAAAAGCATATTTATTTTTTTTTGAGTTGAAATTAAGCTAAATGTGTATACATGTAGCTTGGATAAAAATGAATCTTGTGCGAAAATATTCTAAATTAAACATGCGGAACATCCAAAAAGATGTACAACACTTTTAAATACATTCCTACATTATGGGTCTCAAATGAAAATGCTGACTAATAATAACTTAAAAAAGATTTTGGCTCAATCTTTAATTTAAATATGCTAAATATTAAAAATGAAAAATAAATTACACAAATAAGTTAATGAGATAGAACTTTGTCTTGGTCATCAACTAATACGAGTATAATAAATACGAATATTTATAGGATGAATAAGGTACGTTTGTCTAAATCTCTAGTTCTTTTATATTACTTATAGGTATATACTTATTTTAATAAACAAACTCGAACTCATTTTCAATTGCCTGTCTTTTATTTTTCTCAAAGTAGATGCTACTTACGAATTTTATTAGGCCATACGTACATACAACTTAAAACATTAATATAGTTTTAAGGTCATTAGATATGAGTGATTAATCTCAAATGGGACCGCTAAGTATTGCAAATGACTGACTAACACATTCATGTCAGTATCAAAATACAGAATACCAAATTACATGCAGAAATGTGAGGCACTATGTTTATTATCTACTTATCTTAAACAATAAGATAAGTTACTAATATGTAATAATTAAATATTAACAATATCTAATTAAAATTGAAACCAGTAAACTCGATAAAAAACAGTAATTAACATTCGTACATTGTTTTAAACGTCCCAACTCTAGCATTATTATTTTTTTAATTCTAATCTGCTGTCACATGAAGATAAGCAATTGATAAAAATGCTGCACTTCTATTAAAATACTCTGAGGTAATACAGCATAACGACGGCGTGTGAACGCTTAATGCGATAAAGCTTAGCAGACCGTTCATTGACCAGATTATCGTCACTATGACGATTAGTTGACATAATTATATATTACAGCTATCTCTATCTATATTATGATCGATAGTTTCGTTACGGTTTATTTAATAATTTGATAAGAGTAAAATATATTTTACAGTTTCTTCAGTGCAGTATTATCACATTTACTTTTTTATAAAGATATATAATTTCGTTTCATAGATAAACGTAACATTTGCAGTTTTGTGAAACATACACTGTGGCACATGTCAAAACAAATAATAAAATCGCACCATCGAGTAGCGTCATGCGCGTATGGTAGCGCATTGGACACTAAACCTGATAGCTGAATACTCAAATTGTATTTTAAATGATAGATCTGAGAGACTTAGACAAAGTTTTGTCTGTTTTGTTCATTTTAATGATATCATATCATTACAATATATTAATATTATAGATTTGGATTTTTTTTTGTTTGGTTCAACGCACTAAATTCAGAAACTAACTCGATTTTTTTAAATTATTTTGTCTGGAATAATCCATTTATCCAAGATTAAATAACTGAGAATTACATACATGACAATAGGACCTACAGAAGTGGGGGACAAAACCGATGAACTCAATAATTTCCATGCATGCAAAATCACTTATGACAGAATTGACCTTTAACTCTTAAACACCTAAATACGTTCGTATCTGTCTCCGTTATGTCCATAATTTCATATTGGACGGAAATTTTCGCCAATAGCAAAGAAAATATAATCACATGAAGATTTGCTTAAAGATGTAAATCTTTCTGTTGCTCTTGCTTCGGTCACCATTTTTAGAAAACGATATTCCTTTGCCTCAAATTCTAGCCAAACTAAATCCGGAATAAGGCGAACAGCTTTTTATAACTAATCACAATAAGATCTATAAAAAGAGGTATTGATTCGTTGTATTAAAACGTGCCAAATACTGGTGCGCCAAAAGATTCAGACTTTGGTTACATTCAAAATTCTGATATTCCTACTGCTAATTCGTCTAGTATTTGTCGACATTTTTGCAGAAAGGTACACAACGCCGCAACTTTCACATAAACTTTCGAGTCTCATTGGTCATGTCTAATGCGAGGTTAATGTCATTTAACTGGATATCGAAGCTATGGACTTTGAAACTGAAGAATTACTATGTGTTTCAAGCATAAAACTCACAAATCATAAGTTTGTCTGCTTGCAGTGTTCAACATTGACCTGGAAGAAATTTGTAAACAATGCCTTAATTTTATTTTTAATTATGATTTATTTTACTATCTAAAACACTGTTTAATATGAAATTAAGTCTGTCAGACTTTTTATTTGGGGTACTATTGTGGTTATAGTCCGCTCCATATACATGTCCATACGAACAAAAAATCAAAGACTACTACTACTTGTGTGAAAGCCCCATGCTTTCACTAAGCGAAAGGACAATGACATAAAAGATTTACCGAGCAGCTAAAGTCAAGATGTATTATTGTCCATTCGAATATTTATTAGAGCGGTAGAATTTTACGCTTTATATGAAACCTAGATTGTTTTGAGCCCATTTCAAACTGAAAATAACAAGAGTATTCGATGAAGTGGTATTTGCCATTATTCTCAGCTCAAGGGTATGAGTAAACTTATGTAATATTTTAAGGTGTATCAGAGTTGTTCTAAATAGCGTTAAAGGTAAAAGGAAATGCGATGAGTTTGATCTGGATTTCTGGGGACGAGTAATGATAGATAAAGTATGATTTATGATTAAATCAGCGTATTTGTAGCCAAGTTATGGACACGTGAGTCTTCAGGTTTGTTGACCTGGGAACAGACCATTATCTAGTAACTGCTACAATAGGGAAAATGCTAGACGCTGCTAGGGCTGACGCAGTAGGTATACAAACTTGAAATCTAATTATAGCATCAATAACCTTTAAGGACCATAGTAAAGCTTAGTAGTTCTCTTTAGGAGAATATTATTTTTTTTACTAAGAAGCTAGATAGCAATAAATTGAGGAGTAGAAATAATGAAATGTGCTGGTGGCCTTACAAATTATATAGTGGCTTAGGAAGAAAATCGATCGAAGAATACAGGATTGAAAAATGCTGTAAAAAAAAAGGAAAAAGCCTGTCAGGATTGTAAATCTTTCGGGTAATGATAAAGGATATACAATAAATATTGGGAGATATAAAAAAATAAATAAAGCATAATTTACGAAAGCGGCGCAGTAATTGCGTGCAAGTGGCGAAATTCGACATCGTATTTTTGCCTTCTTGCCAGGGCGAGGAAATAAAAACGTTTTAAAACATTTTATTCTTCCAAGTGGAAATTGAAGGCAAAATCGGCTTCAATTTCCACTTGGAAGAATAAAATGTTTTAAAATGTTTTTTAAACATTTTATTCTTCCGCTTCTGCGGCCTTATAAATTGATGATTCTATTATTTTTAGTTAAAAATAGCCAGTCAGTTTATGTATAAATAATTTGCTTAATTATAGTGCCAAATGATCCTAGGCGCTAAAATTGTGACGCAAGGTAATGATATACGTAACCTTTTTGCGAACCACTTCAGTTCTGTTTATAATAAATCTAATTCTCAGCACAATAGACCCCATGAGCATAATTCAGTGCCTCGCAATTTTCTTAGTAATGTAAAATTCACTAAAATAGATGTTTTAAATGTTTTAAAAAGAATGGACCCAAATAAGGGCGCAGGTGCGGATGGCATACCTTCATTGTTTGCAATTAAATGTGCAAATGTAATCTCTTTGCCTCTGTCATTGTTCTTCAATGCATCTCTTGCTACTGGATCCTTCCCGATTTTATGGAAAAATTCTTTAGTTATTCCAATATTTAAAGACGGCAAAGCTGAAGTGATAAATAATTATAGACCCATTTCCAATCTGCCTGTATTTGCTAAAGTGTTCGAGAAGCTTATCTGTAAATTAATATGTTGGCACTGTAAACAGCTTATATCACCAAACCAACATGAGTTTATAAAAGGCAGATCTACGTGCACTAACCTAGTTACTTTTGTGGAAAAATTGTCAGCTGCACTTGATTCGAGGCAAACTGTCGACGTCATATATACCGACTTCAGCAAAGCCTTTGACAAAGTTTTTTTAGTACCTCAAAAGCTTCTCCAAAAGTTATCTGGTTTTGGTTTTAGTTATCAGTTGGTAAATTGGCTTAAGTCTTACCTCTCGGATAGAACATCCGTAGTTGTAGTCAACGGATTCAGGTCAGACCCATTTTTGTCAACTTCAGGAGTCCCTCAAGGTTCTATATTAGGCCCTGTACTCTTCAATCTTTTTATAAATGACCTTTGTAATTGCTTCTTATATTCTGACTACTATTTATACGCTGATGACTTAAAAATATCCAGATGCATACGGAATAATTATGACATATTACACTTGTAAAGTGACTTAGATCGCTCGACCTTGTGGTGTGATGATAATGACATGTTCTTAAATACAGACAAATGTAAATTCATTCGCTTTACGAGAAAACTTAGTACATCCCATAACTATTATTATTACATTAATAACGTCCCATTACATGAAGTCAAGTACATAACGGATTTAGGCGTGGTGCTTGATTCAAAATTGCGTTTTGATATGCATATTGATAATATTTGCAAAACAGCTCTAAAAATGCTTGGATTTCTCTTACGAAATTGTAAAGAATTTAGAAAACCTAATACTAAAGTTTGCTTATATAATGCACTAGTTCATAGCATTCTGGAATATTGTAGTGTGGTTTGGAATCCACATTATATATAAGTATATAAAAAGGATAGAATCTATTCAAAAGCGCTTTCTATGGCATGTGTCATATCGTTGTGGGGCAGTTAAGCATGTGCATAATTATGTGGATCGTCTAAAACACTTTAAATGTCCTCTTTATCTGATCGAAGACAATTGCTAGACAACATTTTTCTATTTAAAATTGTAAGGGGATTCGTTGACTCAGAATGGCTCTTATTTCAAATAGGCTTCTCCGTGCCATCTAGACTACCTAGATCTAAGAATGCAACATTGTTTCATAAAAATTTATGTAAAACTAACCTTGGTTATAACAGAATTTAAAAAAAAAAATAAGAATTGACCTCAAGTCATAATGTTGATATTTCTTTTGATTCCCTAAGTAAATTCAAGCAATCTAAAACTCAAGGAATCTAAATATAAAACTCCAATTCTTGTAAATAATGCTAGTTTAATTTAATATTGTATTCTCTTTATGTTTTTTTTCTCTTTAATTATTATTATTCGAAATCTATTGTCCTCTTAGAATGCAGTGTTGCTTTCAATTAGGGCATCATTTATTACATATTTTTTGTTTGTTATGTATATAAATTTTTATTATTAAAACTATTATTAAAATTTTTATTATTATGTCCTGTTAGCAACCTAATAAATAAATAAATAAATAGTAAAATTCACATGTCATTCTTAGCTTCACGTTATTTCCTGCACATGGAAAGGTAGACAGTAGAAACTTGGAAACCTAGTGTTAGGACACTTCGTTCTGCTTCCGTTCCCCACTTTCTGACGAATTTGAAGCATTGTATTGTATTCAACTCCGTGCTTTGCCTTATTACCAGAGCGAAGACATGAAGATATTAAATATTTAAATAGAAAATATTAAATATTTCATTTCCTCGAGTGAGGATCGAACCCACAACCTATCGCTTACAGTCACATGTTTTTGCCGCTGCGCCACGACATGATTTCGAAAATTTCAGAATTAAGTATGTTATCCATGTCAAATTTTAAAAATGCATTCATCATGTTCAACAATAGAAGCACAACTTTAATAGACGTAATATGAGTAATGAGTGCGAGTTGTTGGGTAAACAAGTAAGGCAGTGTCAAGCATATTTCGTATGCAAGGTGCGAGTCTCATTACCATCCAGCCGCAGGGCGCCGCCTCGGCTCAATTATGGCTAGCTCTGTTGCTCACATGTTGTGCTATGAAACGCTGTCAGCCTCAGACTTGAGACATTTTGATAATATTTTTAAATTTTAATTTACAGTGTAGCCAGACCTTGTGGTATTGAATTATGGATTTTACAACGTTATTAAAAGGTTTTAAATTTTGTTTAAAATGTTTTGTAGTTTGCTTATATCTCTCTGATAGTCTAAGAAAAATGTTAAGTCCATTTACTCAACAAGCAGCCTCAGGAGCTCAATATGGATATAAAATAACTAATCGAGTTCCTCTATATATTTATTCCTCAGCTAGCATTCTTGATCTACGAATTCTAAAACCATTGTATAATGTTTGCACATATTTATATGTATATGGGTACGCACAGCAACCGCTAATTTTATAGCTAACCATACTAATTGGTTTTACATCTTCGTAAATTTAGTTTAGTTCACAGTGCGGTGGTTTGTCTGTGCTCACCGCGTTTAACGTGGTGAGAAAAACTACAATCTGATTTAAAATACATTGCATATTTTAAGTCATACATAATAATAATTTATTATCATCTATTTAAATAGATAATCGTATTTTTTGTAGCTTACAGTTATTTAGAATACGTGACATAATGGATTTGAGATAAATCATTCAGGATTAACTACATTGTTGATGTAAGAGTCTTTATTATGGGGATGATTTGTGTAATCATCAAGCATTAAAACTGACAATGTGTCAGTTTTAATACTATATGTAATTAATTATAGAGGCCTGTCGTGGCGCAGCGGCACAAGCGTGTGACCGTAACCGATAGGTTCTGGGTTCGATCCCCGGTCGAAGAAATGAAATATTTAATATTTTTAATTTAATGTTGTTTCATTTCTTCGCTCTGATAATAAGGCAAAGCGCGGCGTTGATTTCCGCCACTCAACATGCAATGAATCAAATTCGGCGAAAAATGGGGAACGGAAGTGGAACGGAGTGTCTTAACACTAGGTTCCCGGGTTCCCTCTGCCTACCCTTCCTCGTGCGGGATACAGCGTGAAGCTGAAAAAAAATTGTATTATATTAACGCCTATTATGACTGGCTATATATACGATTAAACATTATATTAAAACTACGTTGAAATATAATTAAGTTTTCCGAAATAAATATTTAAGGTCATCACAGACTCTTTAAATCTTTAATTCAATATAATGAGTAAATTATAAAAATATTATTAATAATTAAAATAAATATATTAAATATTTACCTATATTACAACTTAGTATATACAAAGTGAAGCTGTGTGTGTATTATTATATTGTCTTTTTCTTTCGCTGTATAACGCACATGACAGGCCTATCCTGTCACAATGGGGACTATAAAAAAACATTCTGTTCTTCGTTTTCTGCTGAATTTGAGAAATTGCGTGCTGAGTGGCGAAACTCATCGCCGCTCTTTTTATCTTGTTACTAGAGCTAAAAACTATTAAATATTTCACTTTCTTGAGTGTACTGTCGCTTTTACAGTTACACTCTTGTACCAAGACAGGCAGAATCAACATGTTTACTGCTTTATTCAGAAACATATATAAATCAACAAGTATAGATCAACTAAATAGTATAATTATGTATATAAATTAAAATTGTATTCGAGTATATTTAGTAGAAATGGCTGTCTACTTTCTGATCAGTCCAAGCATGTGCTCACGTTGACCTCATTGAGAACTTGAAATGATGCGATTAAAACTTCATTGCATAGTCGACTCGTAGCACTTCTTAGTTCACCTACGCAATTTGAACTTGAATGATCGTCTCGTTAAGACTATTCATAACATTGTTAAATTATTACTAAGTTTGCAGGTAGATGCTTTTGTATATGTTTATATAAAAAATATATGTAAAGTATTTTTCAATACAGCAAAAAATTGGATCCTTATTCTCAATTTATTAAATTGGCTAAAAGTATTCATGAATAATGTTTGTTTGATAAATAATACAAATCGAACTAATAAACAGTTTTAGTTCATGTCAAAATATTAGAAATTTATGGAATTAATAATTTAAAAATAGACGCAGACGACCTGTGAAAAATATGTGACGAGAATTAGGTAAAAAATCAGTATTCATGTAAATTATAATTAATTTATTTTCTGTAAATTAAAGATTATATATATATATATATATATATATATATATATATATATATATATATATATATATATATATATATATATATATATATATATATATATATATATATATATATATATATATATATATATATATATATATATATATATATATATATATATATATATATATATATATATATATATATATATATATATATATATATATATATATATATATATATATATATATATATATATATATATATATATATATATATATATCAATCATTCTTCATTAAATCTTTCATAAGATTTTATCATAATAACTTTATCATCATAACTTAAAATTAAAAGAGTGTTACTACAGTTTTTTTTTAGCTTCACGCTGTATCCCGCACGAGGCAGGGTAGGCAGAGGGAACCCGGGAACCTAGTGTAAAGACACTCCGTTCCACTTCCATTCCCATTTTCTGCCGAATTTGAGGCATTGCGTGTTGAGTGGCGGAACTCGACGCTGCGCTTTGCCTTATTACCAGAGCGAAGAAATGAAACATTAAATATTTAAATTGAAAATATTAAATATTTAATTTCCTCTACTGGGGATCGAGCCCAGAACCTATCGGTTACAGTCACACGCTTGTGCCGCTGCGCCACGACAGGCCTCAGTTACTATAGTCATTTTTATAATTTCACTTTTTCCTAAAAAATATCGGATATAATATATGATTATAATTTTGAAGCGTTTATATTTATATAGTAATTTATAATAAAGTCAAAAGTCAGTTCGAGTGCTATGTGCTTATGTTGGCCTCATTGGAAAGTCGAGTTGATTCGATTAAAACTTCGTTGCACAATGAAGCTTTTGCCCGCGGCTCTATGTAGAATAACACGTATTAAGTTTAAATCGCTTCGTTATTATCTGTACGTATTAAAGGATGGAAATGTCAATTCTATACATGAAATATATAAAAAAATATTAATTGGGTCCATTAATATATCATCAAAATGTCAAAATAAAAGTTACCATATATTAAATCGCTCTGAAGAAAAAAAATTATAGATTAAATATAAAAAAATAATAACAAGAAAACTCTCAAAGATCAAAATTAAATTATAATATCAACATAGGTTGTGTGTATTGTGTTATCAAAGAAATCAAAAATAATTTAAGACCACAATTATAACATGTAGTGAACATTTTCATCAGATCTTAAATCATTATAAAGGGGCCTGCAAGCACATTTTAACTAGAGCATGAAAGATAATCAGTTCATTAAATTAATAATCGAGAAGGTAGCCAAAGCAGGCGATGCCGTGAACCCGTATAAATTATCAAAAAAAAAAATCCAATAGTTATTTCTTAGCAAACGAGAGAACTTATGTTGTAGGATATTCATAAAAAGTAGTATCAGTTAAATTAATTATTAATTAAGATTAAATCAAATATTTATATTATATCATAAACACAGTTATTTAACTGTAAAAAAATTCTTTTCTTTTTTTTACTTTAACGTTACTAAGTTTTATTGAAGAAACGATTTGAGTGCGGTGTTTTTTTAATCAAAAACTATGGCCAATCGCGATGGTTCTTAGTTATGTAATACAATCAAATCATTCGTTTAAAACCTACAAGTAGTTCATACAAGATAATGATTTTTTGGGTTAGGGGCTTATTGTCATTTTAAATTTTGCTGATACTTCACATTCAGAAAAAAGAACCTCAAGTATACTATATAACAACTGTCGATATAAAGAAAATATGTAGAAAATATCACCTCGAAACCTTAGACGCTTCAAATTTTTGACATTTTATCAATCAATGTCTACTACTGCTACACTGTTTAAAGGAAAAAAAAATAATCACTTTTATACATTATATGTTTTTTTCCAATAAGCCAAGCCAAAAAAATAATGAAACTATATATCATCGCATTACGATCCGAGAATGCTTAGCACACAGTCGTTAATCAGAATAGCTATAAATTAGTAGTATATATGTCGGATGTTCTCGTAATAATGGAGCAGAAATAATTTCTTAATAATCACCGGTTTCGCTCGGAAACTTGGTTGGAGTTGAGACTTCAAAGAAATTAATGAGTGTTACAAACTCACGACGTGAGGCAGCCGACTTGATCAGTTTGACGTGAGCCTGAACAAAGTTTCTCAAACCTTAAAGAAATTACTTGCTAATTGTAGATATCCCGAAAACTATTTTTGATGTATAAAAACACATCTTCTTTACACATTGTTTTAATGGGATATCGTGTTACAATTGTAACATTCAAGTATCTGATTTTCTCTAAAATTTGTACTTTAAAGTAGTATTTATTATATAAAAAGTGTTTTTTTTATTATATCTATCTATATCTATCTTTTCTAGTGATAATTAAAAGATATAAATATATAGTGTGTAACTTCTAAAAATTTTTGTTTATTTTGTAAAAGATTCATCTTCTTGCCAGTCTCTGAAACACAAAATTTATTATACTTTTTTTTATTTTTTTCAGCTTCACGCTGTATCCCGCACGAGGCAGGGTAGGCAGAGGGAACCCAGGAACCTAGTGTTAGGACAGTCCGTTCCACTTCCGTTCCCCACTTTCCGCCGAATTTGTGACATTGAGTGTTGAGTGGCGAAACTTAACGCCGCGCTTTGCCTTATTATCATTTTTGATAACCTTATTATTTATTATACTCGTGTATAAATTAAGATACTAAATTATTTTATATACACAATATATGTCGATCAAATTTCATAACAGTAAAACGGTGGTCCAGTGCTGGTCCGTGATTAAGGTAATGCTATAGCTATTACGGGAATGCAGACACGCTCGGATAATTAGTTATCGATTCTGGACACGTGCACTTCCTATTAAGCACTTTAATTGATTTATCCTATAATTTACCCGTAGCTAAAATGTACACAATATACTACAAATTATATCTTCAAAATTATCTATTCTCTATATAAGTATTTATATTTCATTATTGTTGTATAAAAAGGAACCATACCAAAGGGTAAGTACAACAAACAATTACAAAGGCCTTAAAATTTGATTGTAATATGATTGATCAAAGTAACATTGTGGTGGTTATGTTGAATTAGGTAAAAGAAAGAATTTAAGATGGTAATGCAAATTTTTAAAACATTTTTGATTTTATTATTTATAATATATATATATATATATATATATATATATATATATATATATATATATATATATATATATATATATATATATATATATATATATATATATATATATATATATATATATATATATATATATATATATATATATATATATATATATATTTTTAATTGCCGAACTTTTTTGCACTTTGATGGTATCGAAAAAGATATTCCTTATTACATATGCGTCCCATACGAATTGTAAATATGTATCAATGGACCAATTGAAAAATTATTGTAAATATATAAAAAGTATCACTATACATTTTATGTACACTAATCAAGATATTAGTATTGAGGATATAAAAATATTTTATTAGTACGAGACGACAGAGCAATGCTCATAATCAGTGCTTATATGTGAACATGAAAATTTGATATAGAAAAATATTTGCTTTTTTTTTAATATTTCTGTATTTAATTGGCAATAAAAGCAACAATCATGGTTGTTATACTTAGATGTATGAAATTTCAGAATTAATGTTACTAATAATGATGAAAAAACAATTATACAGAAATCGAAAGTCTACTAAAACCGAGACAGTGTATCATATACATAGTGGTATAGTTAAGGATAGTTTTTTTTTAAATGAATACAACTAGTTTAAGAATTTTCTCAACACGTATTTCTGGGTTAGATTGAATAAGTAAACACACTCGTGAGATTTTCTCAGTCGAACTAAAGCAAAACTCGGTGTTGGAACTCAAACTGCTTACGAAGATGCATTTCCACAAACTAAGAACAAGTATATATGAAGAAATAATAATGAGATTTTCGCTAACTTTACATTAGCAGAAGACTTATCAGATTAAATTTACTATGAAAATTTCAAATGTAACTTGCAACTTGTAAGGCCTTAGATTCTTCACAAAACAAACTAAAAATATTTTTACTATATAGGCGCAATATTGTTATTGCTTTCACGTCTCTGCTTTTTTGTGTTTCATATGTATACCAATGTAAGAAAGTCCAGATTTATAAACAAAATATCAAGTCATTCGCACTAATCAATAGCTACCCTATGTATGCTGCTGAAATAAATAATTTTAGCAACAAACTAATTGCATTTTGCGGTAAACCTGCTTTTAATTTTATAATTACGTTGAAAATGTTTTGGTATATTACTGTTCACAGAGAGTAGTTTCAAACAAAATTTTATATAGAATATTTCAAAATTACTAAATTTAAAATTACCAAAGTCCAATGTCCCCAAACAGTTAATTGATAAAAAGTTGATAAATGATTTAATAATATTATGATCAATAATATGTATAATAAGCCAATAAAAATATGTTTGTACGTTGAATATGTTTATTCACGAAAACACAATGTAAGGTGACATGAATGAACTAAGTATTCAAAAATAAATATATAATTTATAAAACGTTAGTTTGTACCCCGGTTTCGTTCATCCGTAACAAAATACCGAAGTTTACGATTTATTAAGTGAATGACAGTAAAAATATACTAAAATAATCAATAAATTTTCCCTAAATACCCTTAAATAATATTGAAAATATTTATATAGTCAAGCAATCATAAACGTGAACACAGATTTTGAAATATTATATTCTCTTACAAATACGGCGACTCATATACAAACTCTCTACAGCTGTGACATTAAACTTGAAATTGATTCTGATTTTGTAAAAAGTGATAGGCATGAAAGATTGAAATTAAATTTATTTGAATACTATAAAGGTTCCCTACTAAGGGCTACATACTTTAAACGAATAAAAATTCATAGCTTTGATCGAATCGCAGTTTCTTTCCATCAAACGCATTATGTTAAAACGTAACTATAAAGTCACGCATAATCCTACGCACGGCGATCTATAGCTTTAGTTCTACTGTCCATCGAGACGAATTATATTGTCGTGATGGTGGACTATAATATTAGAAGGTTATGTGCTCAAGTTACAAGATTTATTAAACAGATAATATAAATAATTACCTTTTTAAATATATGTTTATATATTATTTGTTTTCATTTATTGGTCTATGCAACTGGTAAATTATACTTAATACATAAGTAAATCACGCAACTGATATCAATGTACATAGTGGATAATTGTATAAACATCTTTATCATTTATTTACTTTCAAGGCGCCTTTCCTGGAAGCCAGATTATATAACAATATATTAATTACAATGCAAGATAGTGATAGAAGTATCAATATAAATTTTAAAAATGTTGTCTGTCTACATTAATTAGAAGTGTCTTTCTTTTTTCCTTTCATTTCTTTCAGCTTCACGCTGTGTCCCGCACTAGGCAGGGTAGGCAAAGGGAACGGAAGTTAAACCTAGTGTAATGACACTCTGTTCCACTTCCGTTCCCCATATATGTTAATATTATAATAACATATAATACCTATCTTATAAAAGTCATGAAAAAACAAATCTTAGCATATGGTACTAGTGCTAGTAATCGACCCCTGGAAAATTTCATAGATATAATAAAAATATTTATGATATTTATATTCTTATTTTTACACGGAAATATTTACTTTTTAAGTTACAATGTACAATTAATTGGTGTCCTAAAAATATATTCAAATTGTAATTATGTATTAAGCAAAATGGAGGAAATCATCAGTTATTCCAATATTCAACGACAAGTAATCTTTTTTTCACATTGGATCCCGCATAGCATAGGTAAGCAGAGGGAACTTGGGAACCTACTGTTCCGTGAATACTTCCGTTACACACTTTCCTCCGAATTTGAGGCCAATGCGTGTTGAATGACGGGACTCAACGCCGTGCTTTGCCTTTTCACCAGAGCGAAGAAATGAATATATTTAATAAATATATTTTTAATTAAATTCTTTACTTCCTTGAACGGGATCAAACCCACAACCTGTCTACAGTCACACACTGGCCACGTCATACAGGCCAGGTATATTAAGTGTAGGTTCTGAGTCTGTCATAAAGGGTTATTCAATAAAATTCAGCAAGCTTTACTTAATTACTTAGCAAAGAACAAATTCTTTTAATATAATAAAAAAGTAATAAACAAGAGAGTATATATAGAAAAATAATTGATAACGATATCTGTAAGTAATAATGACTAACAGTTTAGAAGAGTTTGTTAGTGACATTTCAATCAATGACATTTCCATCAGTCAATAAAAATAAGCTAACGTCAAATTGTTTAACAATAAAATTTGTGAAACAATAGTTTTAGGAATTTATAAAGTAAGCTTTATTTTTTATAGCTGTTATAGTAACGTAAATGTTGAGCATTACCTTAAAATTATTCTTAAAAAAATGCCTAATACGTGCAGATATTTTTATAAAACACTCGATTTATATTAATTATAATTCTTAATGTATACGTAATACAATATTATTATAACTAAATGTTAGAAGGAACTATATAAGCGTATAGTTTGATGTCGATCACTTAAGAATTTTTCATATTTTACGACAGTTAAAAAATATGTCGCTCATTGCTTTTTAGTTACTGGTGCCAGTAGGATAATATGAAATATAAATATTACTAACGTAATGTAGAATTTGGTTCAACGTACTGAACAATTTGTGTACAAATTGATCATGCTCGTCTTAAATGTATCATAAAATCAAATTCGTTAACCTTCTTATGAAAAGAAGGGTAATAACAAGTAGATTTTTTGATATATCTACTATATAAAATCTTTATCGTAAAGCAATTCCAAAGTACGCCTTACAACACAAAGTGTTGGCTTTCAAATCATGTCTCAGATATTGAATTGAATTGGTTCATAATATACATCACAATAACGTAACTGAAAACAAGAGCCTTTGAAGCATATTTTTCTTTCAAGTTCAATTCAAAGTGTCTTGAAATAATAATAACATGCTTTGATCATGTCAATGTCAAACTTAAAAGATACCACAGATTGTGCAGCACAAAAGTTAGATGATGACAAAACTTTTTATTAACAGTCGTAATACTTCGCCACTTTTAATTTATGTAATATTTTAAGTATATACTGTCTTTTGCCTAAAAGCTGAGCAAACGTTATTTTGTGTGAAGTCGTTTGACAATCCAGATCACAATACCAAATTGTGACTGACCTTAGTGACTGGCTCACTCATTAAAACAATAGTACATTTATAAAAGTTATTTAAGAGAAAAATTACATTTAACGAGAAATACATAATTGAAAACGTATAAAATTTTTAAAGTAGCGGATCTGAACCTCTTGGAACACGTCCACAAGGCGGGACGCATTTTATACGTTTTGTTTAAGTGTAGTTAATCCACACTTAACAAAATATTTATTATTTAATATATATATTTATTTATCGCTCGTTAGATATCGTAAAGAGATAATAAAAAAATAAAACGAATAAATAAATTATAAGTTCACGCTGTATCCCGCACATGGCAGGGTTGGCAGAGGGAATTTGGGAACCTAGTGTTAAGACTCTCCGTTCCGCTTCCGTTGCTCACTTTCCGCCGAATTTGAGGCATTGCGTGTTGAGTGGCGGAACTCAACGCCGCGCTGTGCCTTATTACCAGAGCGAAGAAATGAAACATAAAATATTTAAATTGAAAATATTAAATATTTCATTTCCTCGACTGGGGATCGAACCCAGAACCTGTCGGTTATAGTCACACGCCTGTGCCGATGCGCCACGAAGGGCCTTAAATAAATTATAAAGCTCTTATATAGCCTTAAAAGCACGAATTTCAAGTATTAATTTCTCTTTTATTATAATCTTTTTAGTGTTGATTGTTTCCTTAAAGTTTATTGTGACATTTCTTTATATAATAACATTAGTGTATATTTATTTATATGTACTTACTGGACAGTCTTGACACATAATCGCAGAAATTGATCATAGTTGCCAACTCAACTCCTAAGCTCTAGCAGTAACTAATAACTAATTATCAAAAGTATTAATTTTGCGGCTAAATCATTTGCCTGATAAAGATGAGCTAAGACTACATATACTCGTAATCTTTGCTATAGATATAGCAATAATGAAGTATGTTATTTATATATATTTTTAAGTTGTTTTAATGAAAATGAAATTATGGCAAATAACGAGAAGATATTGAAGTCAGTTAGGACGTCGCAGTGTATCAAAACATGGCAGTAGCCAGTTGAAAATTAGCAAACTTTTATATATTATGCACACAATAAAGTAAATAGTCAGACAAGTTACAACTGCAACGATGGCGTCATTTATTATAATCATATCTTTATAAATCTTTCTTTCTTTCTTAGCCTCACACTGTATCCCGCACGAGGCAGGGTAGGCAGAGGAAAACCGGGAACCTAGCGTTAAGACACTCTGTTCCACTTGCATTCTCCACTTTCCGCCGAATTTGAGGCATTGCGTGTTGAGTGGCGGAACTCAACGCCGCGCTGTGCCTAATTACCAGAGCGAAGAAATGAAACATAAAATATTTAAATTGAACATATTAAATATTTCATTTCCTCGACTGGCGATCGAACCCGGAACCTGTCGGTTACAGTCACACGCTTGTGCCGCTGCGCCACGACAGGCCTCGGCCTTTATAAATCTGTTACCTAAGTATAATTTCAAATGTTTACGATGTATAGATTGATAATAATATCCGACAATAGGTTATATGTAACACTGCTGCAGGAAGGCCGTTCCACAGATGAGTGGCATGTGGAAGGAAATTCCTTCTAAATCATATCAATCAATCATAGTAGTGGAGTATCCACATGATGAGTATAATAATTCAACTTATCAAGGTACTGTGCGATTAAAATATTTGACGGCAGGTCGGCAGTCAAACAGTTCTCCAGAATACTTCCCGTGATATATGTGGTAGAGAACGCATATCTCGTCTCAACGCAAAGTTAAAGTATTAAGCCTCTCAAAGAACAGCTCTATGTATTATGTGATGAAATAATTTAAGCTGATACTGGGGTGAACCAGCCCAGAAGTGAGAATAGTACTCCACATGAGACCAAACTGCCCTTTACAGGGTCAAACGTTGTTTTCATGGGAAGTATTATCTCGCTCTGCTGATGACCAGTTTCTTCAAAGCACGTTCGCCTTGCCTTGCAGATGATCATGCTTTCCAGATGTGACACTGGCAGTGGTTTGAAAAGCTGAGGTTAAATATATTGATGCTGGGTGCCACTTTAAGAGAAATATTTTCGAAAAGTGGTGACACGATGGCGATATTCGTAGCTGGATGTTGATGCAAATTTTATGTTTTTCTACATAAAATACTAAAAAAAAGTAGAAGTCATGACAACAGTATCAAACATTTCGCCGTGGTTGCATATCAAAATATAATTAGCTTGGTAATAATTCGCGCGGGTTCAAAATAAGCAAGGCAAGACAAATCAGCGTTGAGTTCCACCACTCAACACGCAATTCCTCAAATTCGTTGGAAACTGGGAAACGGAACGGAATGCTTTAACACTAGATTCCTAAGTTCCCTGTTCTGCTAAGTAAGTAAGGACTTAGTATGTATAGTTATATATACTTATATAGCCCATATTTCATAAATAATCGTACGGAGCACTTCGCACGTGTGTCTCGCACTTGGTCGGTTTTTCTAAATAATTGTACTCATTTATATAAGTCATAAGTCATAATAATATCACTCACATAAATCAAATGAAGATAAAATATGCTTACTTTGTAGTCTGATTATCCATTTTAAAACTTGCAACTTTAAGATTAGCGTCACTAAAACAATCACTAAGACTCACTCAAAACATTCTTTTTAACTTGTGTTTCCATTATCACTGTTTTATAATACCACAACATAATATATTTTTTTTAATATACTTTTATTCGTTTTAATATACTTTTATTTAATATCTTTTATCCATTAAAGTCTTGATGATCTTCAGGTAATCTAAGCTAAATTTATCCTTAATATTTTTAGTTACGAAATATTTACCTCCTAACAGCACAATGTAAAATACAACTTATATATAATACAACTTATATATAGTATTGGCCAATAATCGCGTCAATTCGCGTAGGAAACTCTATCGACAATAAAATGATGTTTGTAAATTCTTTTGAATCACTTGAATTGGTATTTGATAAAAGTTCACCAACAAAATATTAGATACGTTAACTATGCCTATGATGAAACGTTAACTATACTTATGATGAAACGATAAAAACATAGATTTTTTTACCAAGGTAAGTCTAAAACATCTAGTGTTAACACTGTTTGTTGCGAGGCGGAATTCGACGCTGTTTATAGAGGCAAGAAATTAAGATTATTAATCGATCATTCCCTCAAATGTGGATTGACACATCCATCACGTTTTCAGCCGGTAACGGTATCACTGTGCCATAATGGTCTCTATGAAATCTTAAGTTACTATAAATAAATTAAAAACATTTACCATAAAATAATCAATCGCTTTATATCCCTATATTCACTTTAAACGGCCGTTCCAATTAGTTAACAAAATGTAAAATTTATGTAATTTTAGTTAATTTTCAGAGTTTTCTAAAAAAGTATAAATATAACCCTTATGTTGTATGTGAGGCCTGTCGCGGCGCAGCGGCACAAGCGTGTGACTGTAACCTACAGGTTCTGGGTTCGATCCCCAGTCGAGAAAATGAAATATTTAATATTTTCAATTTAAATATTTAATGTTTCATTTCTTCGCTCTTGTAATAAGGCAAAGCGCGGCGTTGAGTTCCGCCACTCAACATGCAATGCCTCAAATTTGGCGGAAAGTGGGGAACGAAAGTGGAACGGAGTGTGTTGACACTAGGTCCCGGGTTCCTTCTGCCTACCCTGCCTCGTGCGGGATACAGCGTGAAGCTAAAAAAAAAAATAACCCTTATAGAATCATTTTGTTATCCGTCCGTGCATCGGTCAAGAATATTTATCTTGAGATTGCCTGGACATACCCATCTGAAATTTATTTTAAATATTCAGAGCTACGGCTCCGTTGTGTAGAAAAAACTTCTAAGTCAACGCAATTAAAAGATAAAGCTGTTTGCCCACTGCTTTTGTTACTGTATGAAGTTTGCGTAATTTAACTTAATTCGTCGCGTAATCAAAACCTATAGTGTATGTTCCGTACTAGTATCTAAATTGAATGTACAGTTATGAGATCTGTATTGAAAAGTATTTTTTAGCAGTTATATTATTTAGCGAATTTAAGTTTGTAACCGCTTATTACATATATTTTAATTTAATTACGATTTAATGAGATTATATATTAAATTTCGTTGGATGTCAAAGATATTATTTGCTAAAACTTTATATTAATGTAACAAAAAACAAAATTGTTGTACTTATTTTTTATAGTTTATGAAAACAGTATATGTAGTCTTGTCTTGAAAATTAAAAAAACAATATGTGAAAATAAATCAGATTTTTTTTTGTAAAATTTTCCCTATCGAGGCCTATGTGAGATTTAAAAAAAATCTCAATGTACCAATCCCCTTTGAACCAATTCAAAATTAAAAAATGTAATTGAAGTACCTACCGGAGTAAGTATCTTGGCGAAAATAGCTTTATGAAATACAATGTACGTAATCATGAAATTTATATCAAAATATAACGATTAAAAATTGCATTAAATTCTACCCGCGATTAGGATCGGATCGGTTGTTAACAGAGATTTACTTGATACAATAGTTTTACACTTAATTTTTATTTAATTTGTTCAAATAAGATCTAGTAGAAAGACATCTGATATTCAGTATAATTATCAAGTAAAGATTTGGGCGTGATAATAGATAGTAAAATGGGGTTTGTTCCACATAAAGATGATATTATGGGAAAAGCATTAAGCATATGCTTAATGCTTTTGCCACAATATCATCGAAATTTATATAATTATAATACAATATTGACTTTATTTAATTTACTCATTAGAAGTAAACTAGAATATTGTTCAACAGCCTCTATCCATATTATGAAGCACATAAAAGTAGAGTAGAACGAATTCAAAAAAGTAAAAAAAAAAATATAAAGATCACATCAATAATTGGAAAACCTTGGAAGATACGATCTCTTGTAAAAACATTATAACAGTTTAAAATTATCTCACCGCAGGGCTATTGCAGGGCATTAATGCTTTTTAAATAAAAGAATATCAGGAAAAATTGAGGGTTCCAAAGTGTTAAGCGAACTTAATATTTTTGTTTCTAGGTCTAATGTGAGACTTTCTACTGAACATTTTAAAACAAGGTTCTCTAGAACAAATGCACCACTTGCAACACAGGTTTGAATGCACCACTAAACAGAACTGGAAATCTTTATGATAAATCAGCAAGCATATTGATTGATTGATATTTAGTGACTCATTATTTTCATATAAAGCACAACTGATAAAATATTTTAAGCAATTAAAAAAACAATAACCTAATACCTCAAATAGAATTATGTATTTAAATGTTATTTTTATATTTGTCGTTTCTTTTGTTATATTACTATTATTATTATTACTATTGTTATTGTATTTCAATAATTCTAATTTTTTTGTTTAAATTTTGGTTATTTTTATGTTTTGTTCACGTTTAGTATTTTTTGCACTGTACAGTTTTATGTTATTTTATATAATTATAGGTCTTATATCTCAAGTTTTAAGTTTATTAGAATTTTTTTTGTTTAATTTTTTCCTTTTTTTCTTGGCGTAGTCGAGAGCAACAATTTAACATACATGTTATGTTAGCCTATCATTGAGACAGATGTATCTATGTGATTATAAATGCTTATTTACCAATGTAATCTTAGTGTGCAACGTTCGTTGGCTTTCTTATAAATAAAAATAAATAAATAAATAAAAGTGTTATACTCATCAAAACTTTTTTTATCACGTTAGCCCATGTACTACAAATAGGTGAATCTCACAATGAACGGATGTCAACTGTTGCCACTCGAGGAAAACATTCACTAAACAAATTTGTCTTTAATGAGCTCCTTTATTTCACGCCACACCACTTCTATAACATCCTATTACCAAGACAGAAATGGGTTAGAATTTTTCTCAGTCAGCAAAAAGAAAACATTAAGCTTTCTTTTTACAAGTTCACTTAATACTTCTTATTTTTTATGCCTTTTTGTCATAATGATTTTTATTTTCTATATTTCGTTATGGTTAATCTAACAATCACAAAATATAAACATTTAAAAAATATTACAAAGTTATTTATAAATATAATATAGTAAAATAATAAATATATTCGTAACATATAATATAAACTGTAATAAACTCAAAATATTAGGAAATAAATGATAAAAACAGGGGTTTTACCAATGCTACAAGGTCAAGTAAATAGTAAACTATCGTTAATTTTGCAGCTGTCTAGCTATAGGTTATCAATAAATTAATGATAACAAGTAAGGAGCGTACTGGGATACAGGGATAAACATTTTTTTTAATTTATGGAATGATAGGTGCTACGACGTGGTTTATGATAGTTTAGTATGCTAGACCAGAAAATAAAAATATTTTTGTCTTAACACTACGTTTCCCAGGTACTCTCTTTCTACAGTGCAAGATACAGTAAGTATATATTATATTAATTATCATAAAAAAAAATTGTACAGATATCCAGATTACTAATTAATATGCCTAAGAATCGTTGTATTTTTTTTTATTTATTCTGTATTTTTTAAACAAAATCTGAAATTTATTTTGTATCTATAGTTCGAGTAGTGGTTTTAATATTAGAATAAAATAATTAGTAACATCACGTTCTAATTATTGTATTCAATAATCTGTGGTTAAGTAAATTGCAAATTAATATTATGTGGCGCGTGGAAGGAAATTCCTACGGAACCGCACAGTAGTAGAGTGCCACGTGTCTGATGATGTGGATGGTGCAGTAACTTGTGGCGTACTGTGCGGTTAGAAAATTCGGCGGCAGGTCAAACAGACCTCCAGAACACTTTCCGTGATAAATGCAGCAGAGAACGTACAGTGACGATACGTCCCTACGTAAAGCTAAAATATCAAGCCCCTTATAGATCATTGGGACCCCAAGGATTCGAACGGCTTTACGTTGTACGCAATCAAATGGTTCAAGCTGATACTGGGGTGCACCAGTCCAGAGGTGAGAATAGGATTCCATATGAGGCCGAACCTGGGCCTTGTACAAGGCCAAACGGTGTTTTGGTGTGAAATACTGTCTTGCTCTGCTGATGACCCCCAGTTTCTTCGAGGCCAACTTGTCCTTGCTTATTAAAGTAATAGTTATGCAATATTAAATAGAATAATTCTAGCATATAGACGTTTTTCTCATAGAAGCTGAAATCTAATTTCTTTTCACATTCGTTGGTTTTTTACAGGAACCTGGTAGCTGAATGTTTAACTTTTTATAGTTATAATTTTTGCTGCTATCTTACTACCGTTTCTCACTATGGCCATTTGGAAAAACACTTCTAAAAACTTAATATGAAATAATCACGGGCAGTACAAGGTTATGTGCCAGATAATTTCTGCGAAGAACTAAGAACCGTTAAAACAGTTACTAAACCTGTAGAAGCTCCACTTAATAAGTCTGGTTATATAAATGCAGTAATAACATTGAGAAAGTATTCCATGGTGATGTTCGAGGTTGAGTATCGCCATGTCTAGATGGATTCCTTCTGGATTTCTTAATAAGTGATATTTTACCATAGGAGTGAGGGTTTGTTGATAGTGTGCTGATCTAGGTAAGTTCATTTGCTCTTTCATTTCCAGCTATTCATATATATGCACGTAACCATGTTAATTTTATCTTTCTTCCCGTCTTCTTTATGCATCTTATAGTTCTTTGTAATCTGTTATGACCACTTAATCCTTAGCAGAATTAAATGATTCTACCATTCTTTATCAAACCAAGAAAAGGCCATGAATCGATGAATCACAAAAGCCACCAGGGGAATATATTTGTTAGTAATCTTCTGGTTAGCACTGCATCTAGCATAGAGTATCCAGCACCTACTTTCCCGTCATACTTGCTGCCATTAGTAAAGCCAGTATGGATCTTTGAAGAGTGTTCAGAGTTTCGGGATGATGTCATGTACATAGATGATCGTATTGCATAGTTTTCATGAGAGCTGGTTTCTTTTATTTCTTCATTTTTCTTCTGTTCTTCTGATCAGATCTTCTGTTCTTACAAATCTTATATTGGTATGTAAGTAATAGAAGGTTTTGCCTCTTATGATATGATGGATAAGAGTATTCATAGTAAGAGTATGAGTACTAGATGTGGAAGGTAGAGGACCGAAAAACGTTGCTATGGGCGGTCTATGTTCAGCAGTGGACCGTCATAGGCTGATGATGATAATAAAAGTATTCTGATGTCTTATGGGAGAAGATCTGGCAGAATGAGAGCCAAAATGTGATAGACGGGCATGTGCATGAGTCTACATGTATTCTGTTCGAAGAAACACTTTATTGTAAAAAAATATCAAACTTTTTAAGAATGGCGCGTAATATTAAAATATTTTATACTAAAAAATAGTAGTGAAGATACGTTCCCCTTTTATATTATTATATTATTTAGCTGTATTCATGACAAATAAGAATAAATAAATCTAGTAGGATTTCGATAAGGTTTGATAGCAAACGATATAAATTGCGCGCGCTGATGTATTCCATCCACATAAGATTTTAAATTTGTACTTTCACACATTTCTTGTAAATTGTGTAAAGTAAAATTTAAAAATGATTTTCTTATTGTTGTTAGTGTTACTCGTTGTATCTTTAATATTGGTCCAAGATTTTGTCAAGAAACGTGGGTACAGATGGAAGAAGCTTTCAGAATTCCCCGGAGATAACCCCTTACCTTTGGTTGGCAATGGTCTCGACCTCGGATTCGATGCAGACGGTAATAAATTTGAATATAAGTTTACTATAATATTTTAATTTAGTATAATTATAATTTACTATATATTTTTATTTTCAATTATAAAATTCTATTTGAAATCATATGTTTATCTAAAACAAACTTCATTTATCATATTTAATTAAAATAGAAAATAATGATATTTAAAATGTTATAATATTTAAATAAAAAAAAAATTAAGAATACTTAAAAAATATAATTTATTATATTTGTGATTTTTAAATTTTGACTATTAAAGTCGCCATTAAATTTTACTACACTAGAAAAGATTATTTACCTTACATGATCTATATAATAATACTACTTGTGAACTGCGTAAGTCATAATATTGTTTAAGAATCAAATTTGAAGGATAACATAAATTTTAAATTTTATTAAGATCTTTAATAATTATTTAGTGACTATAGTAATAGCCATAATAATAATATATTTTTAAATAGATACCCGCACTCGATTTACAGTAAAATTAAAACATTTAGGATGATAAATTAAAAAACGGAATAAATTAATTTGTTTACCCTAGGGTCTATGATTAAATCTGTATAACCAATATTTAATCCGTAATGTAATATTTCCTTGTAGAAGCGTCTTTGAGATTAATTAAAATGTGGGAAAAACACGGAAAACAAAATTTCCGTCTGTCTGTTGGATCTGAGGAGTGGCTAATGCTTTGTGAGCCTGAAGATATTAAGGTAATATATTATATAAATACTTAAAAAAATATAATATTTGTAGTGAATGTATTTTGTACACAAAAAAAATAATTGGAAGAAATTAACAAAATAATATTTTTTTTAGATCCTTCTAAATGATAATTTTGAACTTTCAAAACCTCTAGAGAGAAACGCAGCCATGAAACCGTTTTTCGGCTACTCTGTATCTACTTCTGAAGGTAAAATATTACATACATAAATACTACCCACTAAAAAGTTAATGCTTAACATAAATATATTTGATGATTTTTTTTTATTGGATATTAATCAATTAGTATCCAATTTTGTATACAGTTCTTACTTAACATCTTATAGTGTACAATTCTTTTATATTTTTAAATAGGGATTCCTAATTAATTATTTTACAATATTATTTAAAAAATTCGGGTAAATGAGGCTAAGCAATTTAACAAATAATAATTATTATTAATATATGGTGCTTACAACGTTATGCAATAAGCGGTTAGTAACCGCCAGCGGCAGACAAACAAACCTCGCGTTATCGTATTACGCTGCGGTGCACCGCAGACACGTATTTGAAAATATGCCACATTTACCTGTACACCACAAATCATAATTTTATGGTCTTTTTTAAATGTTACATTTCAATCAAATCAAATGCAAATCATAATTTACTTTAAAAGAATTATAGTCCTTAAAATATATCTCATATATATTGACCCTGTATAACGCTTGAATTTTCGAGGTTACAGTAAATATATTATTATGTACCTACCTAAAGGGTATCGTGGCGAAGTGGTCGGGTCAGTGGTCACAGAGTCTGACTGCTAACGCGATGGTTGTAACTTTGGTTTTCACTAAGAAGAATGAATTACTTACATTTTATATTTTATCACTTTGCTGGTAACAAAGGTTAATAAGTAATTCAGGTTTGATAACAAGAAAAGCGCGACGTTGAGTTGCGCTAATCAACTCGCAATGTCTCGAAAATCGGCAGTAAAATGGAAATGGCTTTACACTAGGTTTGCATCCATTCCTCCTTCGTTTTGCGAAATATGGTAGAAGCTGTGTGAATAAAATATATTTTATTTCTATTTTTATTTTAATGTTATTACGTAATAATATTACATAATAACATTCAAATAAAAATAGATATAAAATATATTTTATTATTTGTTAAATCTACTATATGGTATGCACATTGTTATAACAAAAAAATATCCGTTCTAATGATGATTGATTAGTCATGATAAAAAGAATGTATAAGCTAATCCAGGCTTTAAATTACTTACTCATTTAATCTTCACTTCATCACTGCATAAAAATCCGTGTATTTTAGCGTGATTGAGTACAGTCAAAATTAACAGATTGATCAAATGCAAAATTAACTAATTATAAATAATTCGAAATTAGCTTGAGTATGAATTAAATTATACTTTTTATGTTAAATTTGCTATATATACATATTATTTATTAAAAAAATAAATACTATAAATACAAGTAAAAAGTTCTTATTAGAAATATAAAATCTGTTTATTATTTAGGAGAAAGGTGGAAATCAATTAGAAAGCTGATGACGCCAAGTTTTCACTTCAAAACTTTGGACCGAACTGCTGACGACTTCAGCAAACATATTCGCCCGCTGTTTGAGATTATAGATTCCTATGAGGGCAAGAGTCCAGTCAATATATACACATACTTAAAACCATACATGCTAGATATATTAAGCAGTAAGTACTATACTTTAATCATACATTGTTTAATTGAATTAGCTGTATGAATAAGATGTATTCTGAATATCGTTTTATTTTCAGTTAACCTTTTCGGAGTTCAAACGAACTATCTCCAAAATCGGGAGCACCCGTATTTACAATCCAGCAGAAAGTAAGTAAAATGTGTAAAATGCAATCAACATTTAAAAACATTTAAGGATGGTTCTGATTATGTTTTCTTTTTTTAACAGAATGATTAAGATTATAACGTACAATTACTTTTCCTACTGGAGAAATAATAGTTACCTAGTTAGATTGACTCCATTACATGCTACAATGCAGAAGATTATTAAAGACATCAGACAAAACAGTACAGACGTGAGTATCAACTATGTTTATTGCTATATGTTAGTTTTATAAAGTGGTATATTCTCATTTTGTCATAATATTAACGTAAAACAGATAATTACACAAAGAAGAAAAATCTTAAACAAAATGATAGAAGAAACCAAGAGCAACAATAAGAACATCGACATGAACTATGATACTTTTATTGAAGACAAACTTGCTGGAGGATGCTTGTTGGATAGACTTATATTAAGCAAATCGCCTAGCGGTGACCCAATGAAAGATGAGATCATTAATGAAGAAATAACACTAACCTTATTTACCGTAATTATATATTTTTTTATTTTTCAGTAATCAATTTTAATTCAAAGTAAATCACATTTTATTTTTTTATTTATTAAATATTTTAGTATTCAAAATTAAAAGTGTAAGATTTTATAGTTGATTTAAACTTGTAATCTAGTATTTTACTTATTACAACTTTATCACCGTGGCATACATTTGTAAATTTTACATTAACTATATTTTACTCATTTTAGGGACATCTCACTACATCAATGACAATGTGTAATGCAATGTACCTGATGTCATTATACCCAGAAGTGCAACAGAAAGTTTTAGATGAGCAGAAAGCTATATTTGGAAATGATTTAAATAGACAAGCGACTACGCAAGATTTAAATGACATGAAATATCTTGAAGCTTTAATTAAGGAAACTATACGATTCATTCCTACAATTCCTAGAATTGGAAGACAACTACAAAAAGATTTAAAGTTATCTGGTTAGTATTAGAGAAAAAATAATTAATATAAAATCAACAACACAAATTTTACGGCTAATGATATTTTTTTCTTGTCAAATATTTCAACCAGCAGGCAAAAATTATACGTCCATGGAAATATACGTACTATACCTTATAAAAATATAATACTAGTTTATTTAATTAATTTAAATACATTTTTCGTTACATTTAACTGTACTTAATATTCATGTTTTAGATGGTCGTGTAGCTCCTGCTGGCACATCTGTAATTGTTTTCTTCAATGCCGCTGCCAGAAATCCCAGGACTTATACAGAACCAGAAAAATTCATGCCTGAACGATTTTTTGAGCAAATGCATCCATTTGCTTTCGTTCCTTTCAGTGCTGGACCAAGGAACTGCGTCGGTGAGTGTAATTTTTACCATATTTGGGACAATCTATATTCATAAGATTTTCACATTGATTTGGGAATTCAATGAGGAGACGTATGAATATGAAAGTGGATTCACCCTCTGTCTGGATTAAAAAAGAAAGATTTTTGAAAAAAGAAAAGAAATTATTAAATATATAAGAAATACTAAAGAGTAACAATAAATCAAGAATTGAAGGCTTATCAATAAATATAGTTTAAAATTAAAATAAAAATATTGTAAACATTTAGACTTACTTTCTAACTTATATTTACCAGTATACATACATACTCACTAAATATGTTCAATCTGTTAACGTAGCATATACATTACATTAATACATATTTTAAATCATTTTAACGTCGACGAGAGTAAAAAATGTATCTATATAAATGTATTATTTGTTTTAGCTTTCCGTTACGCGTGGATTGTCCTAAAGGCGACTCTGTCAAATATTATAAGAAGGTACGAAATTCTTCCTGGTCCTGAACCAAAATTTGCTTTCCGTTTGATTACTGAATCTACAAACGGATTGCATCTT
This sequence comes from Eueides isabella, assembly GCA_019049475.1. Classification (NCBI taxonomy): domain Eukaryota; kingdom Metazoa; phylum Arthropoda; class Insecta; order Lepidoptera; family Nymphalidae; genus Eueides; species Eueides isabella. The sequence continues at coordinate 6,290,919 of CM032397.1, forward strand.
CACTACAAGAAGAGAGATATATGTGTTTAAATTAAATTAAAACATTTGTTTTTACTTTGTCAGGAGGTCATAGTAAAAAAATATTTAATCGATTAATATTTTAGTTTGAAATTATTTATTCACTTAAAATTTTTACCTGTTATGCATTCAGCATTGGCATCTAACTATTATTAGCTACTTTCTTTTCATAAAAATCGTATGTTGTTGGGCTTATATATTTTTTGTAAATACTGTATTATTATGTTAATCCTATTGAAATTTATAAATCAATTCTAGATATTTAATACTTTTGTGTAAATATTCTATCAACTTTTTAAATTCAGATAATAAATATTTTGATTTCGATTCTGATAAAGAATATAATGTTAAATTACAATTCGATAAAATGAAAGTTTATCATTGCGATTTAGTACATAGAGATGAAAGGTTGTGTTAAAGGTGAGTCTTATCTGACTCGTATATATTATATAATAATGCAAAGTATTTATTCATCTCTTAAATTTTGTAAAACAAAATAAACATACACGAGTATATCAGTAGTCGATGTGTTAACCTTGCCCGCTTCTCATTCAATTGGGCATAATCGATTTATCATGTATTGTTTTATTAATATAGTGAATATTAATTTTTTTGAATATTAATTTTGAGACCCGTCGTGGCGCAGTGGCACAAGCGTGTGACTGTAACCGACAAGTTCTGGGTTCGATCCCCAGTCGAAGACATGAAATATTTAATATTTCAATTTAAATATTTATTGTTTCATTTCTTCGCTCTGGTAATAAGGCAAAACGCGGCGTTAAGTTTCGCCACTCAATTCGCAATGGCGGAAAGTGAGGAAAAGAACTGGAACAGAGTGTCTTAACACTAGGTTCCCGGGTTCCCTCTGCCTACCCTGCCTCGTGCGGGATACAGCGTGAAGCTAAGAAAGAAAGAAATATTTAATATACTATGTAAATAATATTTATATAACATTTTTATTTAATTGAATTGTAATATATTTTGAAAGTTCAATTCTTTTAATGGGACATTTTTTGACTTAACAATCATACGAGTATTGTACGTTAAGTATGTTATAAAATTCTTAAATTTTTATAATTTGTGTCTTTAGTATGAGAGTGTTTAACGAATTATTGACAAATTAAAATATATACTAAAATGTCTATTATGATGGAGTAAGGCTGAGTACAAACATGTAAATATTTGTACTAGCAACAAATGATGTTCACGTAGAGTTAACGTTGATTGTAAAGATAATAATTAAATGTAAATTAAATACATTTATATGTTCTGTTATAAATAAGCTTCTTATTAAAACTTACAAGTATTTCATTCCAATCACCGCCATTACTATTTATATTAAATTGGTTTTACAAATAAATATTATATAAGTGAAGACGTTTTATATTTTTTATAGCCTTTTATTTAGACAAAATTACCGTTACGGTAGTTTAGTTAATCTTTTCACTTGTACTAATTCAAAATTTCAAACATTATAAGAAACAATTGTTAAGACTATGGTAACATTGTAATACCTTATCAGCAGATATTTTCAAATAATTATTAGAAAATATCTGAGGAAAAGGGTATAATTAAATTATTTTAGTCTTAGCAATTGTTTCTGCCCATTATCCTGAACCCTGCCCCTGATATCCTGACCTATTAACATCCTTTGATTATAAAAATGTGCATGCGATAGAAATTTCAGAAACTTTTCTTAAACCATGTCTTCCTACCTCCTCCTTCTCTATCCCAAACTATATAGATAACCAAACAACACGTAACAGCCGTACAGGTAAGGGTGGTGGTGGTGTTGTTATCGAAATTCGCAACTGCAAACCTTTTACAATTTTTAGTAAATCCATATCGCAATAATCTGAAATGGCTGAACATATTTTTATCGAAATTTTACTTGGTCGTTCAAAACTTTTACTTGGTGTATTTTATGGCCCATCCCTTTATATAAATTATTTTAACACTTTGGAGATCTTATTAAAAAAACACGTGCCAAGCGTCGATCACACTATAATTCTTGGGGATTTAAATACTTGTATAAATAAAAATGATTTACGTGCAAAACAACTCATTAACATTGTTAATAGCTCAAATTTAAAATGACTCCCTTCCAATCTTACACACTTTTTCCCCAATTGCTCACTGTCGCAACTTGATCTGATAATTGTTTTCTCCCTGGACCTTGTAACGATCCATGGACAATTTCCTGCAGAAGCCTTTTCTTATCATGATTTAATGTATGTGTCTTATAATATTCGTCCTCCTAAGCTCAAATCCTCTGTTGTCATGCGATGTAGTTTAAAAAAAAATGATGAGTTAATGCTTGATCTCGATAACATCGACTGGAACACCATTTTAATGCATCAACAATCGATGACAAATTGGATTTGTTTAATTTCTTTTTCACTGGGTTCTATTACAAGCACGTTCCTTTTCAGCCAATTAAATTAAAACGCTTGCCTGCACCATGGCTTACGCCAGATATTAAGTCTCTTATGGCTAAAGGACTCATACTCGTACTCAGCTTCAAGACACTCCGTTCCACTTCCGTTCCCCACTTTCCGCCGAGTTTGAGGCATTGCGTGTTGAGTGGCGGAACTCAACGCCACGCTTTGTCTTATTACCAGAGCGAAGAAATGAAACATTAAATATTTCAATTGAAAATATTAAATATTTCATTTCCTCGACTGGGGATCGAACCCAGAACCTGTCGGTTACAGTCACACGCTTATGCCGCTGCGCTACGACAGGCCTCAAAGGCCTTAGGACTAAACGAAATGTGTCGAAAACAAAATTTGAGCCCACGTAAACTGTGGAAATTTCTGGAATGACTGAGTATAGGCCAACAAGGTAAAGATTTGAATCGCAATCTTGACGTTGAAACCTTAAATAAACATTTTGCGTCGTCTACACCAATGGATAATATAATTAAGACAAATACATTGAACCATATCAGTTTCCTATCGTTGCCCACTGTTACTCCTTTTGACTTTGCATCTATTACGACATCTCATCTTTATATACAATATCCAAGCGGTCAAATCGGATGCTTCTGGTTACGACGGCATCAATCGCAAAATGGTAGTTTTGCCCTTGGAAGTGTTTGCACCAGTTATTATCCATATTTTCAATTTTTTCTATTTCTCCCATAACTCCTCTCCTAGTGTGTGGCTATATAGTGGCTCGTATTATTCCCATACCCAAATTCAAAGATCCTAAATGCTTTTCTCATTACCGTCCTATATCAATACTTCTTTTCCTGTCAAAAGTCTTGGAACATATTGTTTTTCAGCAACTAAATCAGTATCTCTTAGAAAATCGTATACTATCCGAGTTCCAGTCTGGTTTCCGTAGCGGGCATAGCACAGCCACCACTCTAATTAAACTTCTAATCAAACAAGTTTGTGACGATATTAAGTTAAACATGGACATGCAAAATCTTATACGTTTTTTTAAGGATAAGACAGGGCAAACGAGCGTACGGGTCACCTGATGGTAAGTGTTCACCGCCGCCCACGGCCCCGTGTAGCACCAGAGGAGCTACATTCTTTAAGATAGATGGGCACAGGGGCCCGGCACTACCCAATGCGAAACGCAGTGGCCGAAGCCACTATTTAACGTCGTTTTTAATGCTGGGGGTGGTAATGATCTGGTCGAGTCTGCCCCCATGCGTGTTGCCATTTCTGACAACGTGACTTTCCCACACGTACTTTAGTCACCTCTTACGACACCATCAGCGTCACCAAAGTGATCCTATTCTAAGCCGGAATCACACGGTGAGAAATATCTTATACTGTCATTGCTTTGTTAGATTTTAGTAACGCTTTTAACTCTGTTGATATTGATCTTTTGGTTGCTGGTCTGCCTTCAATTAATATCTCGTCTGAAGTCACTGAGTGGTTCAGAAGTTATTTTTTGATGGGAAGCAGTATGTATAAGCTAATAACATCTCCCCTTCCTTTTGCTCTCTGTCTGCCAGTGTTATCAAGGTGGTGTCTTCTCTCCTCTTTTTTTTTCTATTTTTATTAATTCAGTTTCCAAAACTCTTACTTCTTCCTTTCATCTATATGCTAACGACATACAAATTTACTTAGCCGCCCCGTCCAATACTATTAGTGAGGTTATTTATTAGTAAGCTTGACGGTAATTTGCAAAGCGTGGAGCAGATGTTTCGGCTTAACTGTCAATCCTGACAAGTCACAAGTAAGTATTATTGGTAGCACCAAAGAATTGAAAAAGCTTGATTAGAATGGCCTCCCTACTATCCAGTTTGACGGTGTTGATTTAAGTCTAAGGTAATCTATTAAGAACCTTGGAATAATTTTAGATAATTCTCTGTCTTGGTCAGTACAATAACTGAGGTTTGCTGAAAACTTTTTGCCACGAACGGATCGCTCAAACGTTGGAAATATTTAGTACCTTCTAAGACCAAAACTGCTCTGGTTTATTCACTACTGTTACTATTGTTTTCTGGTCAACAAGAGTACATAATAAAAATGCATAATATAAAAGTTATGTGACTTTTGATACGTTGTAACACAAATGTTGATTATCCTTATTCATCCTAAATCAAGATATTTTATTATTATATGCCATGCGTTATTAATCCCACGTTTTACTTTCAAACTTTTAATTCTTCATTTCATTAAAATCTGCTAAGGTGTTTTCGCTTGACTATTCAGTCAAGCGAAAATATGCAATGAGCGTCAAATATGTCCGATTGATAAAATCAATTGCATTAACAATTTATTAATAATTTGAAACTTTCTTGAACATTGGTAAAAAAATGTTTTTTATTTAAATGTTTTTTTATTTAAAATAATTTCTAATATATTAATAAAAAGGACGATATTCCTATAATTATTTGTTTATATAGTTTACAATTATTCTTAAATCTTTTCATAATATATATATACATACAGACATATATTATTATCAATTTAATAAAATGCATGCTATCTATACTAACTTACTTAAAGATGAAGTAGAAATATAAAATGTCCAAATTATTAGGCCAGCGGTGGAACTCAATAAGGAAGCTGATGACAGAAAGTTATCACTTTAAGACTTTGGACCGTGCTGCTGACGACTTCAGCATATTCACTCGTTCTTCGAAATTATAGATTCTTATGAAGGCAAGAATCCTGTTAATATATACACATATTTGAAACCTTGTACATGCTAAACATGCTAAGCTAAATATACACTGTGTTGCATATCATTATAATTATAGTTAATCTTTTTGGAGTTCAAATTGATTACCTTAAAAATCGTGGCCTCCAGCAAAAAGCAAGTACAATATTACAAATATAGTCCACATTATTATTCTTTAACTAAGTGGTTTTATGATCAAAATTTTCTTTCTTTTACAGGTTGGTTAAGGTTACATACAATTATTTCTCATACTGGAGAAATAATAGTTAAAAAGTTAGATCGAATCCAATTTACACTGAAATACAAAATATAATTAAAAATATCAAACAAGACAGTACAAATGTGGGTATCGCTATTTATATGTATTAATATATTAGTGTTATTTTTTACTTTATATTGTCATAATATTTACTTATTACAGATAATTGCTAACAGAAGATTTTTTTAAAATAAAATAATACAAGAAACTAAGAGAAATAATAAGAATGTCGATAATATAAACAACTATAGTTTCATTGAAAACAAACTTGCTGGGGGGTGCTTATTGGATATCATAGAATTGCTCTCAAATTGAAATAAATAATCAGATAGATTATCAATCAGAACTTCAAATGTGAACTTTTAACGAGCTAACTTAACTATGTATTAAAGTATGTAATATTTTACCTTAAGAAGTAGATAAGGAATAGCCAAAGAATGGTTTCATTGTGCGTTTCTCTCTAGAGATTTTGAAAGTTGAAAATAATCAGAAGTATCTTAAAAAAGAGAGTTTCTTTTTTTTTTAAGATACTTCTGATTATTTTTTATTAGTTCCACCGCTGGCCTAATAATTTGGACATATTTTATATTTCTACTTCATCTACAAGTAAGTTAGTATAGATAGCATGCATTTTATAAAATTGACAATAATATATGTCTAAATAGGTATACATATATTATGAAAAGAATTAAGAATAACTGTAAACTATAGAAATTAATAATTATAGCAATAACATCCTTTTTATTAATATGTTAGAAATTATTTTAATTTTTAATATATTTAATTTTTCTATGATAATCATTTCATTCTATTTATCTTTTAAGTATACTCAAAATGATTACTTTTATCACAGAAATCAAATAAATCCTTTAACTGAACAACTAAACAAAAATAGCAAGGTACTCTTTATTGTGAATATATGGCGTTTACAGCAATGTGCAAAGTGCGGTTAACGATTGTCAGTGGCAGCAAACAAAATTCACATTATCGCTCTATGTGCATTTGCAATGATACCACTTCACTCACGTGTTACCTGTATACCATATGTCATAATCATGAATATTTTTTATTCATTTTTACATTTTACATGCATATCATAAATACCTCGCAACATTCCTTAAAATAATTTTGATTCTAAAATTGTCTTTATAATATTATAAGGCGTGCATGCGTGCGTGCGTGCGTGTGTGCGTGTGTATGTATTCTGTTTTTATTATTACACAAAAGAAAAAGGTTTCTTAATATACAAACAAAAAAATGTTTAAAATAACCAAACCTTACCTTCGTAACACTTAACTAAAATTAATGTTGACAACATAAGGTATAAGAAATGTAAAAAAAACCAACAACAATAAATATAGGTAATTATAAAAAACTAAATATCTAAATCTAAGAAAGAGTCCATAAATATAAGAAAGAAGCTTAGGTACATCTTTCCAGGTCAAGCGAAAAAATCTTACTAATCTTACTTATAATATACCCATACATAGACCCATACATAGTTAACCATCACTATTTGTCTATTCATCTATGCGTCTGTATGCACTAATCTGTGTGTATGAATAATAAGAAGATTATGCGAATGTATTTTACGAAACAAATTTAGATCTACATTTTTGATAAAAAGGGTGATGCTTTTTATCAAGGTTAATTTATGATTAAAGTTTATATATTTTTAGAATTTTTTGTTCCACAATCATTATATACTAAAATAACAAAACATAGTATGTAGCGTGCTTATTACAAGTATTTGGAAGGTTAACTTGTACCTACATGATATAAATTGCACGCAATGATGCATTCCGTTCATTTAAGATTTTATTTTTAAACTTCTACACCTATATAGTAAATTGTATGAAGTAATTTTTTAAAAATGATTTTCTTATATTCAGTGTTACTCGTAGTTTTTTTAATATTGATCCAAGATTTTATCAAGAAACGTGGGTATAGATGGAAGAAACTTTCAGAATTTCCCGGGGACACCCCCTTGCCTTTGGTCGGGAATGGTCTAGATCTCGGATTTAATGCAGACGGTAAAAAAATTTTTATTTAAATTAACTTGTAGATAATATTTTCATCGATAATTATTTGACAAATTGTAATTTAAGCGATTTTATTGTCTACATTTAACACAAATATGTAACTACCTAATTAAATTAAAATAACATATTGTGTTCCCAGTCACTATCTAAAAATAATGTAACATTACGTATTTTTATAGAACATAGTGTGTATGTATGTATTCGTTCAGTATAATATAAACCTAAAAATTATTGTATTATATATTGCAGAATTACCTTAAAGATGTCTAAAATAGTTAAATTGAATGTTTTGAATATTAGAATTTCATGAATAAACTTCAATATCACATGTACATTCTAGTATTTAAGCTACAATACGTAATTCTTATCGTAATATTTTTTTATAGAAGCCTTATTAAAATTAATCAAAATTTGGGAAAAGCATGGAAAACAAAATTTCCGTATGTCTGTTGGATCGGAAGACTGGCTTATGCTTTGTGAACCTGAAGATATTAAGGTAACATCGTTATACGAATACCTTAGAAACTGTTTTTTCAACTATTCATCTAATTTTGATTATTTTATCAAAACACCTTTTAATGTATAATTAAAGGTTTTTTATTAAATAATCAAAATTTTACAAAACTGTTTCCCTTTTCTAGATCCTTCTGAATGATAATTTTGAACTTTCAAAACCTCTAGAGAGAAACATAGCAATGAAACCTTTCTTTGGCTACTCTGTATCTACTTCTGAAGGTAAATATTACATAAGTACAGTACTACAGTATAGCTAGCTTCTATGTAACATTAAATTAAATTATCCTTTTGTAATTCTGCTGATTTCTTTCAATTTCAAATATTTCAACCTCTTTATACAATTACACACTTGTAAGCCTCCAAATCATTTGCTTTGCAATATAAATAAACTATATCGCCATTCCTGGATAGTAAAATAATAAAAAAATATGAAATACTTATTTAGAAAATGTATAAAAAATTGAAAGAAGCGGGATTAGGACCCATGCCTCTTGGAATCCGCCCAAGAGCTGCGACCAACTAAGTGTATACGTTATCATCAAGCTATGTCGAATTTCTGATACGCTTGTTATAACTTATTTATGTTGCTAGCATCTGTGTTGGGATTTTCACAAATTTTTATTTTAGGAAAATAATATTTTAATATTAGAAAAATAACTTGTGTATAATCGCAGCTTTTCGGTTAATTAAATACTTATATAATATATCGCCTCTTTGCAACTACAACGTGGTAAAGCAAAAAAACATGTTTTGCAGATTTTGCATATAAAAATTTTAAAAATATATAAATTCTCATCTTTTGAGCTTATGACCTTAAGTTGTTATATTTAGTCAAGTATTTTTAAAGTACATTTTTTATTGTTACCTTCTATTTTTATATATACAGTAGAAGAGAAGATAAACGAGTTTGAAATCACTAAATTAGCAAATGACTCGTTGTTCTTGATAAACTTAGAAAAAAAATGTTATATTATTTTATACCAACTTTTATACGATTTTTTTTCTTACCCACTTATTAAATAATTATGACACATTATTGTTCTAAATTTGTTTATTAAAAATATTATAATCGTTCTTTAAAACGTAACATTATTCTAAAATAAGAAAATAATTATGAGATCAATCATTATGATCATTAGTTTTTAACTATAGGAGTACAGTAAAATTTGAAAAAATTAGACACATTAAAGCGCGACAATACTTCCAAAATACAAAAAAAATATATTATAATAAATAGGAACTTAAATTTAAAATTACTTATGTTTTTAGTAATTTAACCATTTTAGGAAGCTTTATTTCATAATGCTTCAACGGTCAAAAACGGTCTGTAGTATCTGGGAATTATATTCTTATCAACTAAGTCCATGAGATCCGATTTTTTGCGTTCTGATATACCTACTTTAGTCTTGTAAGCTTTGGACGCTTCTACTTCCATCTGCTTTTTTCGCTTAATAACAAAAGCTCTCCTAAATTCTTCATCTGAGTATGAAGTTTTAAAATATATAACCCTTGGTTCATTTTTCAATTCTTTAAGTATTTTTATTTCACTAATTTTTACTGGGTTATTTTCTTCATCTTTCTGAAGTGCAACTGCCATTTGAGTACAAACTTTTTTCCAATCATAGAATTCGGTATAACATAATTCTGTAACTTTAAAAGGATCACTATTCTTCCTTGTTGCTTTGATGGCACCTATAAATGCTAGAAACTTGTCGTTCTATTTGTGAATGGGCAGAGTCACCTTCATTTTGAGTATGCTCTTTGATTAAATATTTATGAGTAATCGATCTTCTATTTTTTAAATGCTGAACAGCAAATAAGTATATAGCAATCATGAATTTGTTTTTTTGCTGTCCAGCACAATTTTTAGAGTAAAATACAATATTTCACACACACACAGTTTCTTTGTTTATATCGTTAACTTCTTCTAAATCTTTGTAAATACATGTTCCTTTTTCGTTAAAGCCTCTGTGAGCATGAGATTCATTCTATACGTACCATGACACATTGTTTATATTCAGGTCATAAACAGTTAAGTTTATAACGTTCAACTTTGATTTATAGTAAAATTTTGAAATATCTCCTTTGGGACACTGATGCACCGATTGAAGATCGTATACTGCTACTTTAATACTTTTATCATATTTATCCTTAGCTTTTTCTTGCCGCGACAATTCTTTTTCCCTTAGATGCGTCTCATATTTTTCTCTACTTACTTCTTTATCTTTAGTATCACTATTTTTATAAATTTCGCACAGCTCACATAAATCTTTCTTCGGAGAATAGAAAAAAATATTAAAATTTATAAAAATATTCTATGAAACATTACGTAGTTCCCAAAAGGGGAACCCAGTTTTTGGCACAGATCAACACAATCTCTATGCAGATCAACTATTGTTTTGCTCCCATCTATATAATCTTTTTTGTATTTGTTCTGGTATAGTGTGATTCAATTTTTGGTATGCTTTTAATAAAGTCCTTAATGTTGCTCTTAATACTTTCGTCAACTTTTGGTTGGTTTCCAAGCTTGACTCTATTGTCTATCATAGTCAAAATATTAGTGATCCAATTTTTCTTTTTTAAAGTGCTATCTATAGGTCTATAATTAATTCCTAAAGTATGTGCAAAAAACAATTTGCATACTCTTATTTGTTTACCTAAAATATTAAAAAACAATGCATGGTTACCAGTACGCTTCGATTCGTAATGTCTTCCATCAGGAGTGATTTTGATGTAATTACATTTAGGTATAACTATTTAGGTATACCTACAGAGTAAGCTATAAAAGTCCATTATTTTTCAAGTCTACCTACCTAATTGCCAGTAGTCTTCATGTAAAGCCTTTCTTTCATTATCAGTAACTTTATCTCTACATTTATACTTACATTTTTCTTTACAAGGTTATATATATATATATATATATATATATATATATATATATATATATATATATATATATATATATATATATATATATATATATATATATATATATATATATATATATATATATATATATATATATATATATATATATATATATATATATATGTATATATATATATATATATATATATATATATATATATATATATATATATATATATATATATATATATATATATATATATATTAAATGTATTTTAAAGTACAAATAATTCTTAAATTATCCTTTATAGAAATATGTAATACTGCTGTTGCTTGACGAACTGCTACTGCTACTTATAGATGAAGATCTACTGAGAATGTTGTTGGAATGACAATTAGTACCTAAAGTCATATAGAAGTTTTTCTACGTCTACAACGATACACTTGGATATAATACAAAATACGATTCCCTCTTTAGCAAGAAAAATGTAATAATTAAAACAACCCACAAATAACATATGCTTTGAATTTTAATAAGGTAGTCGTAATTGCTAAATGTTACACTATAGAAATAATATTTACCAAAACATTCTACTTACTTTAGCAACAAAAACGCGCTAATATTGAGATACCACGTTTTTCATGAGAAATAGGAGCACTTCTATTCACGACGGTTTGATGGAAAGTTGAAAAGTGAGATAATGCACTGTTGCCACGAACTATCGAGTAAGTTGAGACAGACACTACAACGTGCTATCTCTTTTCTTCTTTCATTTTAGCGGCATTTTTAAAGTAGAAAATATCGCGTCTTTGCAGCTAATAGAATAAAATATGGCGGAGTTTTCTATAGTATTATCAATAAAACGACATATTTCACTTTAACACGTTGAAGTTGTAATCAGGCTATATGTTTTATATTAATAAAAATCAGTCTTCCTCATCAAAAATTCCTACCGATAACAGCATGTTTAATCAAGTTACTCAGTCTCACGCTGTATCCTGCACGTGGCAAAATTTGAAGCATTGCGTTTTGAGTGGCGGAACTCAATACGCGTTTTGCCTTGTACCAGAGTGAAGAAATGAATATTAAATATTTAAATTGAAAATATGAAATATTTCATTTTCTCGAGTTGGGATCGAATCCACAACCTGTCGTTTACTCGTTTACAGTCACACGTTTATGCCGCTGCTCTACGACAGCAATCATTCTAAGCCTCAATTATTCTACAAAGTAAAGAGAAAAACAATTCGGTTCCTGTTCTGACCATATCGGACCAAAATTTAAAGACTTAACAGATGGAGAAAAAGAAGAAAGGAGAAAGAGAAATAAGAGAAAGGAGATAGAGAAAGAAGAAAGAGAAAGGAGAAAGAGAAAGAAAAAGGGAAAGAAAAGAAAGAACAGACATGCAGTCTGTGTGCGTGTTCTTTTATATATTGATAAAGGCAACTAGAAACTTTATTTGCACCAGGTTTTGCAAAAGCTTCATGCCACATTAAACATGTAGCTTTTTTGGTAGCCAAATTATATATAGTAAAATTAAAGGTTACTAACTTTTATAGTAAAACACGCTTACATCTCCATGTGGTGTTGTTTTTTTCTTTCAAAATCAAATGTAGCGGCTAATAGTTCTTTATTCGAATAAGAGAATAAAGATGAAGATCTTTATCCACCTGTTTCAAACATCGCGCAGCTCTTTTCGAAGTTTGATGTTGTAAATATCCTAATTTTTCTTCTTCTGTAGGCAATTTCTTATTATTATCACAACGATTGTAATATTATTCAGACTCAAACCATTCATTGTGTATAAAACACATTCGTGAAGCGCTATCCACACCTTCTAAATATAATTTCTTTGTGTTATTTTTTACCTGATGTGATGCTATCAATAGAAACGATTTGACATGATTACTCACACTTTCTTCATCTTCAGTCATTTCTTCATCTATAATTCGCTTCTTGTGTTCATATTTGCCACGCTGATCTACTATAGCCGAATTCCCCCCTGACATTTTATCCATAATGTTGCAATAATGCGCTCAACTTCAAAAATTGTGTTTAAAACTACAGTTTCGCATACTTTAGCTTTTGACCTTTTTCATCTGGAAAGAAATAATAAAATGTATTCTTGCGGTCGTGTTTAGTCGTTTCTGTTTTAAACTAAATTTTTCGCTGCATGGCGCCTTTATCTTTTTGGCTGGTACTTCCTCTCTAAAAGAGAGAGCATTAATAAAATATATTCCATTATTTTTTGCATATTTCCTTTTATTTACCACCCAATTTTCTTTGAGTATAAGCCTTTTCTTCTCTTTATCTGTTTTAACAATAGTTTAAACACTTTAGACTGAAATGGGGATGTTTAAACTAGTGAAATATGACATTGATGCTACAGAAAGTTTAGGCACAATTCCATAAAAGGTCGTTATTGGTCAAAATTTGAAGGCTCCCTCTCTCAAAACACGAAATTCATTATGACACTCATGTCGTGGAGATGCCGACTTGACGGCTGAGATGACGGCTTTGGAGTTTTAGTATCGCAAGTTATATTGTCTAATTGAATTTGAGTATATCATGAATTAAATAGTATATCTTAATGACCTAGGTTAGGTAATTCAATAAAGTGATAAAAGTGATGACTGCACCGGGTTCGTGCCAGTAATATTCGCTTCATTTGCCGTCAGCCGTCATCTTCGTTGAATTCTTCGTTGAACAAATATTGCATTTGAAGTAACTCATTTTGAAAACTTCTCGGTATTGGAGACTCGGGGGCTAAAAAAAACTTAAAATGAACTCATTTATATGTTAGGGTGTTAAATTTGATACTAAAGACATTTTAACTCATCTGCTTAACCTTAAACAACTCCGGTTGTAATATTACCTACATTTAAATCATATTTAAAACTGATTTATCATATTTAAAACTGATTTATAACATATATTTTGGACTAACGACACTTAACACATGTCAAAAACCGATTAATTATGTGGTACTAACGACATTTTAACTCATATTAAAAAAACTAATAATAGTGTTGGATGTGGTACTACCGACATTTAATGCATATTAAAATCCAATAAACAGCGTCGGATGTGGTACTACCGACATTATCTGTAACTAACATTAGAAATCGAGTAACGGCGTCGGATGTGGTACTACCGATTTACTATGTGGGATGTGGTACATCCTACAATTGTATAGGACTCGTTACAAATGCTTACTTAATTTATATATTATCTTGTACAAAATCCGAAATAGTATTCAATAATATACTATAATGTTAAAAAAATCATGAATGAAATAAAAACAAGTACCTGTTTTCTCACATTGTTTTGCCTCTGTCAAAATATTTTCATAGTCAATTTTGTTTTATATAGCTATTTTTTGATTGAACGTGTTGTTCTAGGAAACATTGTAAAGGACGTTATAGAGTAAATTAATAACAATAGAAAGTCATATAAAACAAGTAGCAGCGCAACGTCCGTTTATCTCGCTAATATAGCCTGTAGTTGCAGATCGCACACGCTCACTTGCCCCCGCGCACTTCTAGCAATGTCGACAGTCAATATCTGACATGTAAAAATTCAACTTCGGTAAATCCAACTTCAGGAAAGAGATCACTAATGTGCTGCTTTCGGGGAGTTACAAGAAATATTCTCGTTTAAAAGGTTACCTCAATGTCTCAAGACGAAATTCTTTGACCAGTATGTGTATACGAAAAAGATACGTATGACATGTGTCTCATATGTAGGGTCAGAGTGACACATCGAGCAGCGGAGAAAGCAGTTTTTGGTATTGCCCTACGGATTTCTCCAGCAGTATATCAAGGATTTTTCCAGTAGGAATTGTTCAGCTGAAGTGTTAGTGGGGAGAACTAATTGCCATTTTTGTATTGTGGACCGACAGTAAAATAATAAATATAGGAATATATACTTTCTTTATACGATAAATTTATATTCTGGTCTACGTAAGTAGGTACACAATAAAAATGCATAATATAAAAGTTATGTGGCTTTTGATAAGTTACAACAAAAATGTTGAATATTTTTATTCATCCTAAATCAATATATACTTATGCTAAGCCATGCATTATTAATGCCATTTTTAAATTACTTTTAACATTAACTCTTCACTTCATCAAAATCTGCTTAGCCGTTTTCGCTTGACTGGATAATAAAATATCCGATTGATAAAAATATCCGATTGATAATATCAATGGCATAATTAACAACTCGTTAATATATTTTTTTAATATCAAGGTTTTTTATGTTATATTTATTACTACATTTACTTATAATCATTTCTAATATATAAATAAAAAGGACGATATTGCTCGAATCGACATCGAATTATTAATCTCCATAATTTATTCTTAATGTTAATTTTTTTCATAATATATGTATAGGCTATTTAGACATTGATTATTATAAATATAGTAAAATACATTCTATGTATACTAACTTAATTGTAGAATAAGTAGAAATATAAAATTTGTCCAAATTATTAGGCCAGAGGTGGAAATCAATAAGGAAACTGATGACAGCAAGTTTTCAATTTAAAACTTTAGACCGCGCTGCTGACGACTTCAGCAAACATATTCACTCGCTCTTCGAGATCATAGATTCTTATGAAGGCAAGACTCCTGTCAATATATACACATATTTGAAACCGTACATGCTCGACATGTTGAGCGGTAAGTATCATCGCTTATATATACATGCACTTTGTTAATTGTATTGAGTATATGAATTAGGCAACCTACATATAATTATAATTTCAGTTAACCTTTTTGGAGTTCAAATAGATTATCTTAAAAATCGTGAGCAACCTTACGTGAAATCCAGCAAAAAGTAAGTACAATATTACAAATACATACAATACATACAAATAAATACATTACAAATACATACTATATTACATACTACATTAATATTCTTTAACTAAGTGGTTTTATTTTATGTGGTTAAATTTTCTTTCTTTCCTTTACAGATTGGTTAAGGTGGTTACATACAATTATTTCTCATACTGGAGAAATAATAGTTACTTAGTTAGATTGACTCCAATTTATACTGAAATGCAAAATATAATTAAAAATATCAAACAAAACAGTACAGATGTGAGTATCGCTATTTATTCGTGTTAATATCTATGTTAGTAAGTATTTTTCACCTCATTTTGTCATAATATTTACATACGTATTACAGATAATTGCTAAAAGAAGAAAAATTTTAAATAAAACGATAGAAGAAACTAAGAGAAATAATAAGAATATCGATGATATAAACAATGATAGTTTCATTGAAGACAAACTTGCTGGGGGATGCTTGTTGGATAGATTTATATTAAGTAAGTTGCCTAACGGAGAACCTATGACAGAGGACATCATTAATGAAGAGATAACATTAACTCTATTCAGTGTAATTATATTTTTTTACTAATTACCTACTTCTAAAACAAAGTACATCTTAATCTTATTCTATAGGCAGAACTCATTTAAGTTTTGGCTTCGTCATATATTTTTGTATTATAAAATATTTTTTAACCTGTTTTAATTTTTAAACTAGTATTTAATACATCATAACTTTCTCATGATATATATATTATTAGATACCAGTGTATCCCGAACATGGTAGGGTAGGGAACTTGGAAACCTAGTGTTAAGACACTCCGTTCCACTTCCTTTGCCCACTTTCCTCAGAATTTGAGGCATTGCGTGTTGAGTGGCGGAATTTAACGCCGCGCTTTGCATTGTTATCAGAGTGAAGAAATGAATAAATATTTAGATTGAAAATATAAAAAATACTAGAGGCCGCCCGCGACTTTAACCCAACCCAATATTATCAACATAAGAAATATGGTAACTACGTATATAGGCCTATTGGTAGCTTTTGCAGTATGCACCTATAAACTATATTTAACGATTTTTTTCCATCAGCATAAATGTTAGCAAGCCACAAAGAGCTGCCCATGAGAAAAACATGGCGTTCCCAAATGTAGGCCTGCTACCTTCAAGGTTTAACCCTGCAATTTGTTTGGGGCGTCTATAACCGTCAACAACATCTTCTCGCGTTCAGATCGCTTATTCAGCAATGAGCTACTTTTTTCCCCACCTCATACGCTGCGCGTCGGACCGCCCGTCCCGCTGTCTCCCGCTACCACCGTCGGCGCAGCCGTGGCACTAAATCGCGCATTCAGTTTTCAAAAGCGATGTTTTTTTTAGGAATCAATTCTGCGGGAACTCTGTGTTAAAAAGTAGCCTATATGTTATTCTGAGCCTTCAGCTACCTACATACCAAATTGCATTTTAATCGGTTCTGTAGTATTTGCATGATAAAGTAACAAACATCCACACATTCTCATAAATTTTCGCATTTATAATATTAATAGGATTTCATTCCTACGAATAAGGATCAAATCCACAACCTGCCGTTTACAGTTACCTTGTTGCGCCACGACAGGCTTCAGTATGTGCCATCAATTTTCCTTAACTGTATTTTATCTATTATAGGGGCATATCACAACATCGATAACGATATGCAATGCAATGTATCTGATGTCATTATACCCAGAAGTGCAACAGAAAGTTCTAGATGAGCAGAAGACTATATTTGGAAAAGATTTCTACAGACAAGCAACTACACAAGATTTAAATGATATGAAATACCTTGAAGTGTTTATTAAGGAGAGTTTAAGGTTCATTCCTACAATACCCATGATTGGAAGACAACTACAAAAAGACTTAAAGTTATCTGGTTAGTATATACAGAAAAACAATATTCAAAATCGATTATGGTGTGTTTTTATAAATAAGTATATTACTTATTTATAAAAAAGTATATTTATGCCTAAGACATAAATTAATTTGATATAACTTGTAACTAATTCTAAAATATTTCAATATTTAATTGTTTTAGCTGGCCGAGTAGCGCCGGCTGGAACTTCTGTACTTGTTTTCTACAATGCCGCTGCCAAAAATCCCAGGACTTATACAGAACCAGAAAAATTCATACCTGAGCGATTCTTTGAGACAATGCATCCATTTGCTTTCGTTCCTTTTAGTGCTGGGCCAAGAAATTGTATAGGTGAGTGATATTAAATACATTGTTTTTAACTTGTGCTATGATTGAAACAAAAAACATTAGTTAGATTTCAGCATTAATAAGCCGATAAGATGTAGCCGGCGAATAGGGGTTGAGAAAGGCAAGATGATATTTGACACAATTGTTAAAAAAATACATATACTATAATGCAGCAATAAATCATTAGTAACAAGGCAAGGTGTGGCGTTGAGACCCGTCGCTCAATATATTCGACTCCATTCAAGGAAAGATTTTTTTCATATCTTCATTTCTCCGCTCTGATAACAAGGCAAAGCGCGGCATTGAGATTCGTCCCTCTATATACGTCCCTCAAAATCGGCAGAAAGTAGGTAATGGAAAAGAGTGTCGTAGGTTCTCAAATTCTCTCTCTCGCCCTGCAAATAGCGGGTTACGGCGTGAAGCTAAAAAATACATAAAATAAAATAATTATCTTAATAAAATTATTGAAAACATAGACTAGAGTCATTTCGTGGCGCACAGTCGCAATTGGGTAGCTGTAAACGACAATTTGAGGGTTTGATCCCATTTAAAGAAGTAAAATATTTAATGCTTCAAAAAATAATATTTTCATTTCGCTCTTATCTAGAATATCCTTGCAATAAATTCCAAGTTCCCTCTGCCTATCCTGCCAAAATTTAAAATTTAAAAAACTTATAGTATACTTTCAAATATATTTATCACAAATATATTTACCGTTGCCTAATACATATTTAAAATAATCGTAATGGCTTTTTTAGCTATCCGTTATTCGTGGATTATTTTGAAGGCCACTTTGTCAAATTTTATAAGAAGGTATGAAATTCTTCCTGGTCCTGAGCCCAAATTCGCCTACCGTATGATTACTGAATCTGAAAACGGAATGCATCTACACTTCAAGAAGAGGGATGTGATATGAGTTTATTTTTTTTTAAATTAAAAATAATATGTTTTGTTTACAGTTTATCACTAGGCAATAGGAAATAAGTATTTTATTGGAATAATATTATTGTTCGAAATCATTCACGGGTTTGTATGCTTTAATTACATGATTATTTCTTCGAAACACTGACTTGCTTTGATGCTGTAATTAATATGAACTTGCAGCGCCTTTATAATCATTTATATAGTCAATTTTGAATGCTTTGGTGTTAAATTATTTTTAATTGTTTTGATAGTAAAATACACAATCTATGTTTTTATAAATGTAGTAATATAACTCCTGCGCTAATGTAACTTTGAGTTTTTATGTAATTTATAAATTCTGAGCGTCGAAGTTTGTACATCTGAGTGTCGACGGTGATATGGAGTGAGAGGTTAGGGCAGCGATCGGCACACTAATTAGGCAAAGAGATATATATAAACACTACAAAAAATTTTTAAAAAATGGGAAAACTAAACTTTTTAGCCTATTATGTTACAAAACTAAAAGTTTTGTAACATATTTGGCTCCCACTTTTCACACTAAATAAGTAATACATAAAATAAAATATATTGAGCCCTGTCGGAGCGCAGCGGCACAAGCGTGTGACTGTAACCGACAGGTTGTGGGTTCGATCCCCACTCGAAAAAATGAAATATTTAATATTTTCAATTTAAATACTTAATGTCTTCATTTCTTCGCTCTGGTACAAGGCAAAGCGCAATGTTGAGTTTCGCCACTCAACACGCAATGTCTCAAATTCGACGAAAAGTAGGAAACAGAAGTGGAACGGAGTGTCTTAACACTAGTTTCCCAGGTTCCCTCTGCCTACCCTGCTATGTACGAGATACAGCGTGTAGCTTAGTAGAGTAGTTTTTTTTATTCTACCTTTGCGTCATTCGTTGATTGTGCTGAAGGCTTGTAAAATATTCTAAAAAGGTGTGAATTGTTTGCTGATTCTGAACCTAAATTTGTTTTCCGTATGATTTGATTTCGATTTTATCTTCGTCACAAGAAGAGAGATTTTATGTGTATTTAATATAATTTAACCAAAACATAATATATTTTATTTATACTGTATCAAGAGGTAACGGTATCAAAATACTTCGTTAGTATAATATTTTCATTTGAAATTATTTTATATGATAAGAAAGACTTCGTAATTTGTGTTTATTTGGAAACCTAAAAAAATAAAAGCCCTAATGTTATAAATAAAACTGAATTTCATTACATTATTAGCATTTTCATTATTATTTGTTTTTTTTTTCAACCATGCGCCCCGCTGATTGTTTTGTAATTTCAGGGGTAATTTGCACTTAAACAAAGCGCGGTGCTAAGGTCCGCCACACAGCACGCAACGCAAATAATTTTATACTGTTGCCAATATTTTATGTCAATGCAATAGTAATAAGATCGATACCTAGTATTAGGTCCTTACACATAAAATTGGCGTTATGGGAGGAATCAAAAGCTCAATGTGTTATAATATTATTTATGCACTTAAACAAAAATAAATCATTGTCATCTATGCACGTTTGCCATCTTATGGGTAGTTCATTGATCCCTGTACTAAAAAAATCATCCCGGAATCAATAAAATCATTGAAGGCGGTTTGGACTGCTACATAGGAGTTGTTTTTTTCCCTTGCAATAAGTTGTATAAATTTGAAAAAAATATGTTAATTGGAGCCAATTTTGGGGAGTACGGTGTATGATTTAGATATTTCAATTGGCTTAGGAAGATTGACCACTTTATTTTTGTTTAGCAGCTAGCTTTTCCATCATAGTTTGCAATTGCAGATAGTAGCCGTCTGCTATAAGTATCTGATCTGGTTTTAGCAACCTGTAATTAATTAACGATAGCAGCACTAGTCCACAAAACGCTTACGAGTAATATTTCTTCGATTAATTTATGCTTGAGCCAGGATTTATATGTAATGATTGATTTAATAACCCTTCATTAATGTGCCGGTTAAATAAAAATCCAACGAATTCAAGTGCCCTGGATCCTAATGTTTTTAATAATTATTTCACTAGACACCTACTTTAATATCTCATGGTGCATCAGCAGACTACCTGTATTATGAATTTAAAATTGTTACGAAGGATATTGTCAAGAAAGGTATTCGGTCTTTACCGAATAAAGCAATCGGTTGTGACAAATTGTCACAACCGATTGCTTTATGATGACATAGCGCCAGTAATAATTAATTTCTCACTGACTTGAAACATTTTTTCTGCGTATTTGGAGAAAGTTTCTTTCAATCCTCTTCCTAAAACCTCTATAACCACCGCTCCCAGTGATTACACGTCCAATTTCCATACGCCCAATCCTATCTAATGTCTTGTAATATTATGTATACTTGTAATATACCTACATAATTACAAATTTTTCAAGTATCTAGTAATTTCTTGTATTCTTTCCAAAACAATTTCCCTCCTTCCCACTATAATGTTGATGTGTTGTTCAAAGTCACGAAGCACATCCAGTGTGCAATGAATAATACTAAACTCATAATTTTAGAAGCACTTCCAATATTGTGTGACTGACTTTAACATCCTTCTTGGAATTCTTCGTTCAGTTAATGTTTCTTTAACCGCTCTGGACTGGTTTCGTGTGCCAATGATTTGTCATCCGATTTACATATCAATTATCTTGAATAACATCAAGGTAACGTAATTGATACACATAATACTAATGCTTTTTTCTATTTTTTATAAGCAATATATTTAATGTCTTCTCTTCTCCCTGTGATCTATATGTAGACGACGACTTGCAATTGTAAAAACACTTTGATTTAACGAAGCCAGCCCCAGCTTTCTCCTATTTAAACTGTTATCATGTTGCTATCAACTCCTAGGCTGAATTTTTTGCTCCTGTGACTAACCCAAATAAATATCAAGCTATTTATCGGTAATATCAGTTCAGAACTGGGGTACTACACGGTAAACGTTTGTCAGAGCAAAATATCTTCTTTTGCCCATCACTGCCACCAGTACCGAGCCTTTTTTCTGTATTTAATAAAATAGTCCAAAATCATTGGTAAGTATCTTTTGAAACCAAATATAAATTATAACATTTTTCTTAAAAATAGCTCCAACACAAGCGAGCTCATAATAGATAGTACTCTGACCAATGTCAGAGGCTTCGGTTTTGTCGTTAATGCTATTGAGAAGAGGTATTTCTGAGCCATGGCATCGATAAAATCTAGATTGGAATTGAGGTAATTAGCATCTAGGACATCTAACATTTGGTTTAATGTTGTTATTACTAGTACTAGAACCTTTGACCATACTGGTAAAATTGCTATTGGGCGAACATCTTTAAGTTGGTCAACACAGTTCTTTTTACAAAAAGGTCTGATCAAAGCATACATCTAACACACCGGATACGTTAAAATTTCGCTAAAATCTAGCGAAATTTTAACGTTTACAATTAGTGACATCAGTGACAATAGACAAAGTCAAATCTAGGGCGAGTCTTATTTTAAATTTATTATTAAATCTATATTTAAATCATCATAACCTGCCGATTTTTCCTTTGTTTTAAGTCTAGTCTTAGTTTTAATTCTATTTATTATTTTAAGTACTTCTGATTGCATTTTTACTTTAATTTTAGAATCTTTGTTTAAATTAGTTTTAGGACACGAACGACTTACTTGACTTAATGTCTAAGTCCCCACGGTTGGGCAGAGGACGTGCACAGTTGTCCTGTCCTATTCTGAGCTTCGTGTTTGATTTCGCTTCAAGTCTTGCCGATTTTCTTCGCCTCATCCGTTACAGTGCGCCGCCAGGTTTGTTTGGGGCGACCACGTTTGCGTCTCCCTTGTGCGATCCAATCCAGACCCTATTAAGGAATGTGATCGGGGTCCCTTTGGAGAAAGTGGCCAATCCTCATTGATCTGCTGGTCGATCGGGGATTCTTGGCAACGTTTCAACAGCTGCTCGTTGGTGATTTTCTCGGGCCAGTAAATACCGAGAATTTGGCGAAGACAACGGTTGACGAAGACCTGATGACGCTGCGAGATGACCTTGGTGACTTTCCAAGTCTCGCACCCATAAAGTAGCACGGATTTCACATTGGACGTGAAAATTTTAATTTTGACCCATTGAGTCAGTTTCCTAGACTGCCATACTGGTCGAAGTTGTGCGAAAGCACCTCTAGCTTTGGCAATCCGAGAAGTGATGTCATCTTCAGTACCCCCAGTCTCTGACACGACGCTCCCGAGGTAAGTAAATTTATGGACTCGTTCCACTTCCTCTGCTCCAATTCGTAATGGTGTGCCAAATTCGACTCTAGGTCTCATCTCTTGGGTCTTCCTGCAATTTATTTTAAATCCCGCGTTGCCCGCTTCCCAATACAGGTAGTCCAACTGGGATTGCATGTCGCGATGCGTGTGGTTAAGCAAGCAGAGATCGTCGGCGTAGTCCAGGTTTTCTAGGACATTCCCCACTCTTATTTGCATATGCGCGATGCATGACCCCGTCAAGGGCAGCTAGGAAGAGGAGAGGCGAAAGTAAGCAGCCTTGGTGGACGCCCACATGTACCTCGATGTCTTCCGATATGAGGCCATCGTGCGTTACTTTACAGGAATATTTTCTGTAGATGGCCTTCAGTAGCTCGATAATCTTCTGCGGGACACCAATGTCGGAGAGTCGGGACCATATGCTCGTCCACTTCAACGTATCAAAGGCTTTTTCGAAGTCTACAAAGGTTAGATAAACCTCCCTTTGCCATTCTGATGCTTGTTCTAGTATGATACGCAGTGTTAATTTGGTCGATGCACGATCGGTTCGGGCGGAAGCCGGCCTGTTCCTTGCGAAGGAGAGGTTCGACGGCCCTCGACAACCTATCCAGTATAATCTTGCTGAAAACATTTGACGGTAACGAGAACAGAGTGATACCTCTCCAATTATTGCAATGGCTAAGGTCCCACTTTTTTGAAATGGTTATCAACAGCCCTTTGTTCCAGTCGTCTGGTAATTCCTCTTCAGTCCAGATTTTTCCTATTAGAGGTGTCAGAACTTCGACAGCGGAGTGTAGGTCGTTCAGCATTTCCGGCAGTAATAAGATCTCAGAACTCGATCTTTCTCAATTTTGAGAGATCTTATATCCACTTCATCGTGTCTTGGCGGGTTGACAACTATGTCCAGCAGAGTAGGTGGAGTGGTGTTGTGCTGCGGTAGGTCAGGCGTGGTTGGTGTTATGCAGCGGAACCCCTCCTCGAAGTGTTCGCGCCAGCGTCGCAGTTGCCCTTCGGACGTCACGATGAGCTGCCCATCTTTGGACTTCAGAGGCTTCCTCCTAGGTCTACAACTTCCGGCCAGGATTGTTGTGGCCTTGTACAACTCTCTCAGATTAGGAGTAAATAGTGAGTTGAGCGTTATCAGCAACAGCGTCAGCCTACATCATTTTGTCCTTTCGCGTGCTACAGTATATTTTCTTGCGAATCTGGCGCTGTTGCCATCTTAGAGTGGCCACAGGTAGTTCATCGGTGGTTTGTAGTAGCTTTAGATGCAGCTCTCTTCTGTCACTGATAAGTTGCCATGTAGCTTGTGACATCCAGTCTTCGCGCGCATGTGTCGCCCTAAGACTAAAGAGCTGGTTTCTGTATAGACCACTTTAATGCGATTCCACTCTTCATCTATTGCGTGTCCATCAGTGTTCAGGCCGGAAAAAACGATTCCTGAGTTTAAGCCTGAACTTGGTGCAGGTATCAGGGTTTCTTAATTTTATGACGTCAAACCTTCTCCCAACCTTACCCGGTCGGTCCGCTGTTCGTGCTACTGCAACTTTAAGACGCAGCTCCGCGATGACCTCTTCGATTTCGTACATCAAGCAACGAGGAGCGCCATTTGGAACTAAAGGAAAGGTGGTCCATTTGGTTTTTGGTTATGCTATCGGGTGAGTTCCATGTATGCTTGTGGACATCTTTGTGGATAAATAATGTGCCGCCGATTGTAAGGTCGTGATCTGGCAAAAATCTAGAAAACGTTCCCCGTTTTCGTTGCGTATGTGTTCAAGTCACTGTGTGCCCATGTGTCGCTCGAGTTATCGCTCCCAACTTTAGCATATAGGTCTCCCATGACGATCACTATGTCTTGTTTCTTTAAGTTCTTTAAGGTCCCATTTAGTGCGTCATAAAAATCGTCTTTGGTATCCAGACGTGTTGGTAGGGGCATAACACTGCACTATGGAGATCTTCCGGGCTCTTGAGTTAAAGCGGGCCCAAATGATTCGGTCTGAGATCGGTTTTCAGTCTAAAAGGCTCTTCCTTGCAGTATCGGACAGAAGAAAACCGACTACGCACTCTCGAGTGTCCTCCTCACTTTCCTTGCCGGAATATAATAGAGTCAAGCCCTTAGGCGTTCTCAGTTCACCGAACCCATTTCTACGCACTTCGCTGAGACCTAAAACTTACAGGTTGTATCTAAACATTTCTGCTTCTGCTTGGGCTAGTCGGTTCCAAAAAGCTACTTGTGTCCGTTTTTCATGCCAAATGTCGTCTTTAAAAGATCGGTCCGGTTTCTTACTGTGTTTGTTTCGTTAATCAGGTACTTTTTAGAGTAAGCGGTTGATTAACCTCTGTATCCTGGTGCCTGGTGGTGGGGCTGCCACATCAGAGCTCGGCTTTATTCGGAGAGGATATCCCTAATGATTTGAATCTGTTTTGAGGCGCAGATTGTTTGCCTTTCGCAATGCATCTTTAGTAACTGCAAGTCCAGGTAGTGGGCACGCTGGGCGTGTCTGCAGCATGTCCCACTACAGAAGGCTTCTTGGTGTTTTATGGGTAATACGCTGTTCTCACTACGTCAGCGATTCCCACCAAGACCGTGCTCCTGATTCCTACCCCATAAAAAAAATGTGGAACGCTTCACGATTTTACGTGTCATCCTTGCGCAGAGGCCATGCTAATCTTCTTCTTCTGTATCGTTCCAATTTTAGTATATATACTGCCGAAGCGAGTACGATACATACGAGTACGATAGAACTATTAATAAAGGCTTCGGTTATTGTAAATCCTGTGCCTTTTAATCTCTGAGCTGTTTCGACTACTTGAGTGACATATGATGTCATCGAATGACAATTTTTCAGAATTGGCTGAAAACTGGCGAGGGCAACTTATCTTCTCGCCAGTTTTCAGCAAAGTCTCATTGATTGCTAAAATATCAGAAATAGTTTTTTGTACTGTTACGAGGACTTCGACACTCCCATTATTGAGAGATTTTTAAAAGCCCTAGTGGCAAAAGCTATGTTTTATTCTTTGTATAACTACAATATTTCAGTAATTTTCAAAATAGTTTACAGAATTTAAATGAGTGGTCTTTTGTGTGGTATGTGTGTGTGTGTGTGTGTGTGTGTGTGCGTGTGTGTGTGTGTGTAAATGTAAGGTATATTTGGACAAATCAACTAATGTATTGAACAGAGACGTATCGTACTTAAATATAAGTAACCTATGAATGGAAACAAGGTAAATATAAAAAATTAAAAACTTTAATATTACAAAAAAACAGTTTTACCAAAATTACGATTTACCCCGATTTTTGTTAAAAACCCTATATAAATAACCCAATTTTTGTTAAAAATCCTCCTCAGTACACAAGTGGTATCTTGACTTCCTTTGAGGCTGACATTTGGTTTTGGTAATTTAAGATGTTTTGCCTAAATACTCTAATACGCAAAATGCTCTGGGCAGTTATGCACGGATCGTCAGTTTTGTAATACCTACACGTATGCACGTGTTTATTTTTTATGGAAAATACAACGAATATGAGCGTATGGGCCACCTGATGGTGATTGTTTACCGCTGCCTACGACCCCGTGCAATATCGACGTCATCGACATAATATGAAAGTATATACATAAATATAAACAAGGTTCGTGATGCACTTGTACTATTAGACTTTCAATATTTTATATTTTTCTATCAGAGATAAAGTCTTTTTTTTGTATTAATATTTTTTAAAAAAGCAGTAATAATAAGAGTGTATATAAGATAGATATAGTATTGCGAAAAAGGTAAGTAATTCCCAGTCTATTCGGCTGGTTCTAACAGTCAGTATTTAAAGGCTCAATTTCTTTTGTGTAATTACTGTGTGAAGGTTCATATAGTTAGGAAACTAGGATAACTAACCGGCAGGTAGAACTACGGGTTTGGAATTTAAGTGATCTTATTTGGTATCAGTTACGCGATAGAGGCGCTACATGTTCGCTAAGCGTGTTGCGAATCAGCAATGTTTATCCATACCTCGTTACTACAGTCTCAGTATAATCTGAGCTTTAATTTGATTAGGTTTTTCATACATAGAAACATATTATTGTGCAAATCGACATAATTTAAAGAATTATTAAAATATTATCATAACCGTAATACTAACAAATTTAATAAAACACAAATTAATAAATATATTCACTTTTTGAGTTTTTAAATCCCATGAGATGTCCAAAATAAAATGACACGACCGAAAAAAATTAAAAAGGTCCAAATTTTTTATGCCCATCACCTAGACTACAAATAATAATACAAATATACGTAGATGCTGTTTTCCCTCTTCAAAATCGAACCTAACTCTTTCTAAATAATGTACAAAACGAATTTTAATGCGATTTCCACCGTTGACTATAGAATTTACTGAAAATTGCTCCACGGTTCTGATATTTATACATAAAAGTATACCAGGTATAAATATCCTGTCCTTATTCTAAGTTAACGAAATTTCTAAGTTAATAATCCTAAAAAAAATCGTTAACAAAACAATTATAAAAAAAAAAACAAAAAACCTCTCATGAAGATTAAAAAAAATGAAAAGTAAGTCCCGACTGATAATCTTAATGTTTGATGTATTTTTTTCTTCTTTTTGATAATTATTTTTATACATTATACCTATCGTAGTTTATTTCGTGCATTTAGTCGATAATTTCATTTTTTACCTACTATCTTGAATACTTGACTGACGTAACATGTAAAATCCATTTAGATGACGACCTAAACGCAATTTTATTCATAACTAACTACATTTTAATTGATGTCAATAAAAAAGAATATCTCATGTGTTCAAGAAAAAAAACTATCAAGATATACCCTATATTCATACATAAGACCAATACAATGCTCATTCGTCGTAGAATGATCCGCTTCTTGAAACATTTTTACATTTATAACCTATATACTAATCATAATATAATAGGTTGTTCAGAAAGAAATTTCGTCTTGTTCCGACAGAGAAATTAATTGTATTCTTTTGCACCAATTTTACATTTAAGCCGATAATTTTTATATACTTTAAGAGCACATATTGCAAGGCTTATATGTGAAAATTTACAATTTAATTCTACGTAGTAGTTTTTGGTTGGTTTTGCCCTTTCAAATATGGAACATCTTATAATTTTTATGTTGAATATGCGCTACGTTCAGGAAGGACGGTCAAAGCTGATAAAATGCGATTAAGGCATTAGTTCATTAATCGGATCATTAATCGGATTGAGGGTAAAAAATTAAATTCAACAGTTTATGGTTATAAACTGTTGAATTTGATAATTTACCATACTCAAATTACTTGAAAGACCTGAGATTATCTTAGAAGCTTGATATATAGGTTCCCCAAGTACTCACAGAAAGAAACCTTTGTCACCGCACTGACGTCCGCGATTCGCTTGTCAAACGTCACGAATATGATCCGTTTTTGAAGCGCATCACCACTGAAGATGAAAAATGTGTTGTATTAAACAACGTCAAATGCAAGAGGTCATGGAGCAAAAGAAATGATATACTTTAATAAAAAAGGTCAGAACTAATTAACAAGAAAGGTGTAGTGTTTCACCAAGAACGTGAGACCTCACACAAGATTGGTCACTCGTTAAAAGTTTTTACAGCTTCAATGTCACACAATGCAGCATCCACCATATTCTCCAGACCTTTCCCTCATCGGATTATTATTTATTCCAGCCACTCTATTAATTTTTAAAGGATTCACTTTCACCTCAAATGAGGAGGTCAAAAATCACATCGATCAGCTTTTGGCCAGCAAATTAACGGACTATAAATTTATGAGTTAGCAATTTTATGAGCGTAGAATTATGCTATTACCAGACAGATGTCCAAAGGATGTTAGACCAGAACGGCCAGTATATAATTGTATAAAGTATCTATTAGTTTATTGTAAGAAAACTGTCTTTCATTTCCACAAAAAAATAAAATTAATTTCCGAACAACTCAATATTTTAAAGAAAGCTTATTTCGTATAAAACGTCTGAAAATGCGTGGCAGTGAATTAATAAATCCCAAGCTCGTAATACAATTTTTCTATATAATTTTCATGTCTACTGTAAAAAAACTCACTGGCTTTTCATACGCTTAATAAAATACTGGTACGTTTATCTTTATAGATTCCACTTTGTTACAATATTTATTTTACTTGATGGAAAATATAGCACCTTTGTTTAGATAGTTTCAGATTCTGTTATTCTAAGCCGACCAGTACAATACACACTGTAAGGGTTTTAGTGATTCTTGATTCAAATATTTTTTTTGAGGACGTCGTCGCACAGGGGCGCAAGTGTGCGATTGTAAATACGACAGTGGTGGGTTTAATTTCTACATGTAGGGAAGAAGTATTTATTACAAGCGATCCGCCCGCGACTTCGCCCGCTTAAACCATTCTATTTTATTTTTTAATTCCAATTACTTTTTTATTTAAAATTAAAACTTCAGCTACACACTTTTTGCCGAATTTGAGGTATTGCGTGTTGAGTGGCGGAACTCAACGCCGCGCTTTGCCTTGTTACCAGAGCAAAGAAATGAAAACATTAAAAATATTTAATTTCACAATATAAAATATTTCATTTCATCGAGTGGTAATCGAACCTACTACCTATCGTTTACATTCACAGTTTACGTCAGGCCTCTTTTTACTACTCGAATTAGTATGTTATAGAAAACAACAGCATAATATTAATTACAAATCAACAAAAGAAAATCGTACAAAAATATAAAGCCAATACAGTTTTCCACTTACAAAATGTTATCTTAAGTATAGAGCTACACATCAGTTGTATTAATTGTTAACAAGGGTATGTGTATTGATTATAAACATTTATATTTACTAACTAAAATAAAAAAACCTATTTATGTTAAAGGGAGGTAGCCAAAATATAGTGAAATCTGCATTTAAATCTGGTAAACCGTTTCTGAGATTAGCGCGTACAAACGCATAGACTCAGCTACATGCTGTATTCCACACATGGCAGGGTAGACCGAGGTAACTTGGAAACCTAGTTAGACACTCCGTTCCATTGCATTTCCGTACTTTCCGCCGAATTTGAAGGATTGCGTGTTGAGTGGCGGAACTCAACGCAGCGTTTTGCCTTGTACGGAACTAAGAAACGAAAATATTAAATATTTAAATTGAAAATATTAAATATTTCATTTCCTCGAGTAGGGATCGAAGTCACAACCTGTCGATTACAGTCACACGCTTGAGGCGCTGCTCCACGACAGTCCTCAATCGCATAGACAAACAAAGATAACAGAAAACGCTCATCATCCTTATCATCTTTTGCTAAGCCATAGTTCCTACATGTCTCAAAGATTAGATGAGCTTACGGATCTACGTCAGATGTTCCAGATCTTATTTTTTTTATATCTCAACTAAAATTTCTGAACAACTTTTATTAAGGCGTCTATTTTAGATTTCTTATGGTTTAGCTGGCCCCTTAAAGTTGTTTTAATTTGTGGAACAAATTATACCATATTTGTTGTCCAGGCTTATTGCTATACAATAAACAAAGTTTGATCGAAATTCGTCAATTAGTTCCGCAGATTACTGTCTTTAAACAGACAAACATACATACAGTCATTTTTTACATCTTATATGTCCTATAATAAACGTTATTGTTGCCTTACCAGTATATTGTTTGTTGGATGTCTATTATTGCAAAACATTTAATGTATAGACACGCCTTTTGTACTATTTACAGTTAATGTGCTCTAATAATATGTGGGACGAAAGTTTTAACGGGAAATCGAGAATAAATAAAACATATTCAAGTCAAAAAAATTAAGAAGCTTTTTTATATAATAAAGAAA
Organism: Eueides isabella; assembly: GCA_019049475.1. Classification (NCBI taxonomy): domain Eukaryota; kingdom Metazoa; phylum Arthropoda; class Insecta; order Lepidoptera; family Nymphalidae; genus Eueides; species Eueides isabella. Next base: position 6,321,849 of record CM032397.1, read on the forward strand.
CTATTTTATTATTTTTCCGGAAATAAATTTTATATGAATAATTAGTATAAAAGTTTGGTTCAACAGCCAAAAGATATATTATAGACGAAGAAATGAAGATATTAAATATTTCATTTCCTCCAGTAAGCATAGAACCCAAAACCTGTCGCGTTTAGTCGCATGTTTGTGCCTCTGTGCCACGACAGACTTCAAACACATGATTGTATAGAATATTTTGGTACATTGATGCAATATAAACAAACGATAAATCATAGTTAGTTGGATGCAGAGCGTTTAACCGTTTCACCGCGGCGTCACGCAATGTACACTATAAAGTATGTTAATGTGACATTTCTATGTAGTCAGCATATGTTTTCGTGCAAAAGTTCTAAACTATTCACTGGAATTGAATGTGTTATCAGTAAGAATTTCAACAGAAACTGCGTTAACTTCGGTTTATGAATTTACGATTACAAGCGTTATAAAAATACTGGCGTCTCGCTCACGATTTCGACCGCTTGAACCATAAAATTATGTCTACTAACCTCAATTGTTTTTGTATACTAATTACATTATCATTTTAATGACAATAACCATAAATGGAAAATTTGTGTTTTATCCAATCGAATTGCACAATTACGCTGTAGATTTCTTTATCAACAAAAAAATATACATTTATATAATTTTTTAACTTATAAACCGATTTAAATAAAGCACTAAAAGCTTAGTTTGTCGAAATACAATAGTAAGAACTAAATTTTTATTCATTTAGCGTATAGTTTTTAAAATGCTCATCTCAGGAAAAGGCTTTTTCTGATTAGCAAGCACAAACAGACCGACAAGCAAGCAGACCGACATTATTTTTTATATACATAGATATTTATTTTCTACGTTAAAAGTATTTTGGATTTTACAATAATATAATATTTACTTAACCAAGTCCTGTTTGTTGTCACCATCCAATCCCCTTATTTAAAGATACTGTATACAAATATAATACTGATTTATACGTTTACAAAAATATAATATTTGTGTTAACGTTTTTGAAGGCTAAACAATTTTTCAATTATATTATAATTGTTACAATATTTATAATATACAGAAACAAACTTATCAAAAGTGTCATTTACTTATTATTTGTAGCTTTAACTATATCTATTAAAATACGTAGAAAATAGTAAAGTGCAGCTGTGATACTTTTTTTTAACTTCACATTGCATCCCGCATATATCAGTTTACGTGTTGGGAACCTATAATTAAGACTTCCCTTTCTTCACCATTCAAGTCCTTAAATGCTATGTTTTTTTTTTTGTAAAACAGGCAAATATACACACAAACCTAAGTCAATACACAGTAGAGTTAATACACGTAGTCCACTTGATTCCACCATAAGCCAAGTTTGTGGGTAAACGATGTTATCGCAAAAGCTATCGGACTCTTTTCATTTATTAAAGTTTCATCCAACTGGGCCATACGAGAGAACCAATTCCAATATAGGCTCTGAACTACTTTGCACTGTGTGCTAACTAGTGACCCGCTTCAATATCGCACGATTAACTTTTTGTTACAAAAACGAAAATCCAATCACGTAAAACGAAACTTAAAGTAAAAGTATTCTTAGTGAACAATAAGTTCAGTCCTACATTAGAAATGAAATATTTAACTTACACATTCAAACCGGGCTTCAAAGTTAACTTATGAGTTAAGAGGCCAAATAAAACTAATATCTTAGACATTCTTAAAGTATTCATTTATTAAAACAGTAAAAGACAAAAATAATAAACTTTCACTATACAACAGAAATTATTTAACTTTAAGTATAACTTTTAAAAACTTTACTAAAAAAAATAGCTGTTCTATCTCAAAATACTGTTCTATATATTTTGCTTAGAATGTATAAAGATGTGGCTATTATTGTCGTAAAGAGTACTGTAGGCATCCTAACGTCTCATTCAGTATCCCAAGGCCGACACGTTACTACGTAATTGTCTAATTACTTCGTCTTCGTGTTTACATTTCATTGTTCGAAATGGTCGCCCTATTCAATAAGTTTTGAATGTTATTTAATATTAAATATCAAATTTATGTAACATAATAATGAAAGAAATTAATTACTAAATAACTTTCTTTCTTTTCTTCGCTCTGGTAAGTAGGTAAAGCGTGGAGTTGAGCTTTTTTTTATATTATTACATATATATGAGCAATACGTATTTGTATAAGCCTAGCGATCCACAATTACTGAATTGTGTTCGCTTACATCGCACATATATAGATATAGTATTGCGAAAAATGTAAGTAATTCCCAGTCTATTCGGCAGGTTCTAAACAGCCAGTATTTAAAGGCTCAATTTCTTTTGTGTAATTACTGTGTGAAGGTTCATATAGTTAGGAAACTAGGATAACTAACCGGCAGGTAGAACTACGGGTTTGGAATTTAAGTGATCTTATTTGGTATCAGTTACGCGATAGAGGCGCTACATGTTCGCTAAGCGTGTTGCGAATCAGCAATGTTTATCCGTACCTCGTTACTACAGTCTCAGTATAATCTTGGCTTTAACTTGATTAGGTTTTTCATAAGAAAGAACGACGAATAACAACACGTGAAGGAGGAAAAAAAGGGAAGGCTCTTTGGTGGGAATTTAAAGGAATTGCTTTTTTTCAACTTTTACCTGATAATGCAACGATCAATTCCACAGTCTACTAGTATCAGCTGGAAAAACTGAATTATTTACTTTAACAAAAAAGGTCAGAACTAAAGAAAAGGTGTACTGTGCCAGTGGCGTGTGACCAAACTTGTGTGAGGTCTCGTGTTCTTGGTTTTCACCAAGAACCAACCTCACACAAGTTTGGTCAACGTCAACCATATTCTCCAGACCTTTCCCTCTTCGGATTATTATTTATTCCAGCCACTCTAAAATTTTTAGAGGGTTCATCTTCACCTCCAATGAGGAAGTCAAAAACCACATCAATCAGCTTTTGGCCAGCAAATTAATGAAGTATAAATTTATGACTTTGCAATTTAAGAGCGTATAATTGCGCTATTACCAGACAGTTGACAAAGAATGTTAGACCAGAACGGCCAGTATATAATTTTATAAAGTATTATTATATTTTATAAAGTATTGTTTATTGTAAGAAAACTGTCTTTTATTTCCACAAAAAAATGAAATTACTTTCCGAACAACCCAATGTTATAAATGAAGCTTATTTCGTATAAAATGTTTGAAAATGCGTGGCAGTGAATTAATCAAACCCAAGCTCGTAATACATTTTTTCTATACAATTTTCATATATATTGTATTAAACTCAGCTTTTCATACGCTTAATAAAATACTCGTACGTTTATCTTTATAGATTTCACTTTGTTTCAATATTTATTTTACTTGATGAAAAATATAGCACCCTTGTTTAGATAGTTTCAGATTCTGTTATTCTAAGCCGACCAGTACAATAGACACTGTAAGGATTTTAGTGGTTCTTGCATCAAATATTTTTTTTGAGGACGTCGTCGCACAGGAGCGCAAGTGTACGATTGTAAATGCGACAGTGGTGGGTTTAATTTCTACATGTAGGGAACAAATATTTATCACGAGCAACCCGCCCCCGACTTCGCCCGCTTAAATTACACTATTTTATTTTTTAATTCGAATTACTTTTTTATTTAAAATTAAAACTTCAGCTACATAAATATTTTTTTGTAGCTAAACATTTTAAACTTGCGATTTTTTTTATTTACTACTCAGCCTCACGCTGTATCCCGCACATTGGGAAACATGGGAACCTAGTATTAAGACACTCCAATCCATTTCCGTTAACCACAACCTATCGTTTACATTCACACGCTTGTGTCGCTGCGCCACGCCAGGCCTCTATTTACTACTCCGATTAGTTTTTTTTTATATTTACTAACTAAAATAAAAAAAACCATTAATGTTGAAGAGGGGTGGCCAAAATATAGTGAAATCTGCACTTAAATCTGGTAAACCGTTTCTGAGATTAGCGCGTACAAGTCGTATAGACTAAGCTGCATGCTGTATTCCACACATGGCAGGGTAGTCAGAGGGAACTTGAAACCTTAGTGGTAAGACACTAGGTTTCCAAGTTTGTTTTTAGACAGGCGATTCCCTACTTTCCGCCGAATTTGGAGCATTGCGTGTTGAGTGGCGGAACTCAACGCCGCGTTTTGCTTGACACCGAAGCTAAGAAACGAAAATATTAAATATTTACATTGAAAATATTAAATATTTCATTTCCTCGAGTAGGGATCGAAGTCACAACCTGTCGGTTACAGTCACACGTTTGAGCCGCTGCTCCACGACAGTCCTCAATCGCATAGACAAACAGAGATAACAGAAAACGCTCATCATCCTTATTATATTTTGCTAAGCCATAGTTCCTACATGTCTCAAAGATTAGATGAGCTTACGGATCTACGTCAGATGTTCCAGATCTTATTTTTTTTATATCTCAACTAAAATTTCTGAACAACTTTTATTTAGGCGTCTATTTTAGATTTCTTATGATTTAGCTGGCCCCTTAAAGTTCTACATTAGGTGTTTTAATTTGTGGAACAAATTATACCATATTTGTTGTCCAGGTTTATTGCTATACAATAAACAAAGTTTGATTGAAATTAGTCAATTAGTTCCGGAGATTATCGTCTGCAAACAAACAGACGTACATACAGTCATTTTTTTTAATCTTTTAATCTTAATCTCTAATATATAAATAAACTATTTTACTATTTTTCCGGAAATAAATTTTATATGAATAAATACTATAAAAGTTTGATTCAACAGCCAAAAGACATATTATAGACGAGGAAATGAAGATATTAAAAATTTCATTTCCTCGAGTAAGGATCGAGCCCATAACCTGTCGCGTTTAGTCGCATGTTTGTGCCTCTGTGCCACGACAGACTTCAAACACATGATTGTGTAGAATATTTTGGTACATTGATGCATTATAAACAAACGATAAATCATAGTTAGTTGGATGCCGAGCATTTAACCGTTTCACCGAGGAGTCACGCAATGTACACCATAAAGTATGTTAATGTGACATTTCTATGTAGTCAGCAGATGTTTTCGTGCAAAAGTTCTAAACTATTCACTGGAATTGAATGCGTTATCAGTAAGAATTTCAACAGAAACTGCGTTAACTTCGGTTTATGAATTAACGATTACAAGCGTTATAAAAATACTGGCGTCTCGCTCACGATTTCGACCGCTTGAACCACAAAATTATGTCTACTAACCTCAATTGTTTTTGTATACTAATTACATTATCATTTTAAAGACAATAACCATAAATTGAAAATTAGTGTTTTATCCAATCGAATTGCACAATTACGGTGTAGATTTTTTGTCTACAAAATATTTTATATTTATATAAGTTTTTTACTTATAAAACGATTTAAATAAGACAAGCACTAAATGCTAAGCGAAGTTTGCCAAAATACAATAGTAAGTACTTTTTCTTTTTTTTTCCAATTTGATCTGCAATCAGTCGCAAGACTATAAGCAGATATGTTGCATAAGGTGGCGGTTAGGCGAAGAGACCAGCGATTCTTCTGCCTTTTATAGCATATCCTTCCTTTTCAGCCTTCTAGTCGTAGTTAGGAGATTTAGGAGGTCATTAGCCAGAATGTTTGGATGAATGGAGAGCCAGAACGCGTATTTTATTTTGTATTTATCTATTTCAACCTGAACTGTGGGAACATTCAGATATTCGTGGATCTCGTCGTTTTTGGAGAACCACGGGGTATTTGTTATAGTACGCAGAATATTATTTTGAACTCGTTGCATGCACATGATGTTAATTTTGCTAGCAGTGCCCCAAAGGAGAATCCCATAGGTCCAAATGGGCTTCAGCACAGAGTTGTCGATGAGCAGCTTGTTGTCGACAGATAAGACAGAATTTCTACCCATAAGCCAGTACAGGTTTTGGAAGTTGTGGTTAAGTTCATCTCGTTTTTTTCTTATGTGATGACATAAGAGGCCCAGGTTAGCCTTTTGTCTAAGTGAAAGCCGAGATACTTTACGTGGTCACAGTCTGGCAGGACATCATTGCCAAATCTAACAGGAGGACAGTTACCAGATCTCAACGGTAATGTGATTTGATTTTTGAGCACTTGCCCGGATGCGCCATTTTCTCATCCATCTATAAGATCATCGTCGAGTACGTGTTGGAGCTTGTTACTGGCCGCTGTTGAAAGTTCGTCACTAGCGAGATAAGCTATGTCATCGGCGTATGTTGCAACGGTTACATTATCGTTTAGTGGCAAGTCTGCTGTAAATATATTATAGAGCACAGGACCGAGAACCGAACCCTGTGGGACACCAGCTTTTATTGGACGCAGTGTCGATCTGGCATCTTTCTGTTTTACATGAAAGAGCCCGTCTTCTAGGTAAGACTTGATGATAAGAAAGAACGAGTGTGGGAGTTTATCTTTTAATTTGCACAGGAGTCCCTTATGCCAAACTCGATCGAAGGCTTGCTGGACGTCAAGGAATGCCGCCGAACAATACAATTTCCTTTCAAAACAGCGTCTGATTTCATTGTTGACTCGGTGCATTTGCTCTATTGTGGAATGCTGGTTTCGAAATCCAAACTGTTTTCCAGGGATGATGTTGTAGAATTCTATGCTTTCTTTCAGGCGGATTAAGAAAATTTTTTCCCATAATTTTGAGAGTATTGGTGTAAGGCTAATAGGGCGATAAGACGAGGCCTCATAGGGAGATTTTCCAGGTTTATGGATCATAAGGATTTCCGACACTTTCCATATTTTTGGAAAATATGACAGCCTAAAGGTTGCATTAAAGATAGATGTAAGAAGTGTGACGCATTTTCGAGGTAGATTACTTACTATTGTGGGAGTTATTAAATCAAATCCAGGGGCTTTGTTCAAATCCATTTGCCTAATTGTGATTGCAATTTCTTTTGGCGATGTGGGCTTGGGAGGCAAGCACAGCTGGAGATCCTGACTGAGTACACCATCGACGTCGTAATTGTCACCATCATCATTAGGTCGAAACACATTTTCCAGATGATTCGCAAACGCTTCTGCTTTTTCAGTATCGGTTCTCGCCCAGGAATTGGAATGTTTAAGAGGATGAATGTGTTCTTGCGGCTTTTTAAGGGTTTTAGTAGCTTTCCAGAGATAAGTATCACCTTTTCCTTGAGGAGACATTTTCTCAAGGATATAACGGAGCGAAGAGTTTGCTATATCTAGAAGTAGTAACTTCAGTTGTTTTGCAGCTTTATTAAAGGCTGTTTTGTCTGCCGGGTACTGAGATTGGTGCCAGATCCTACGTAGTCGTCTTTTTTCGACGATTTTCGCCCTGATGTCCTAAGATTGGAAGGTTATTTTCGAGGAAGATGGGCAAGGTGAGTTTTTCCAAGCAGACACTTGAATAAATTTTGTGAGAGACTCACACACTTTGTGAACTTCTTCAGGGGTCTTGAAAGGAACATTTAAATTAATGTTTTCTTCTAGGTAATCTGATTGTAGTAGCCTGTATGTGCTGCGTGGCGTAGTTGTCCATTATTGTGTGCTTAAGATTTGACATTATTATTGCAGTACCCGCATGAGCTTTGCCATCGCCAGGATGGGGAGTAAAGTAAATGTTGTAATCTTTTAAGCGGTAGGAACTATTTTTAGTGGCACTCAGAAATCAGAACAATATCTAAATTATTACTAATGTTCATTGCTTCAAGTTCTAGTATGTTCGATGATAGTCCATTTATGTTCCAGGTGGCAATGCGTAAAGGAATTAGGAATGTAATTTTGCAACGACTGAGATCAATAGGTTTAGAAGGATACCTATCTGTTGAATTAGTTGATCTATCTTTTCAGATTGTTTTGTTAGAATATTTTCTATCCGACTTTGTTGAGAGTTCTTTTGCGATTCGAAGCTAGTTTCGATTTGGTATCTATTTGCAGCTATATCAGAGTACTTAATTTTTTCATTTTTTGGTTAGGAGGGAATAGGTTCTACTGAGGACTTGTTAGGTAGAGCTTGCGTTTGATTTACTTTCTTCACATTCTTGGAAGGACCAGTAAGAATATTTTTAGCCTGATTACCCTACCCTTTCTAGATAGGATTTCCAAGTACAACTGACAGCCTTTATAGTTAGCTGGATGGTCAAGCGAGCACAATGCACACTTAGCAGGACTGTTACGATCTTTCTTTGCACAGTCTGCAGTTTTGTGTCCCTCGCCGCATTTGACACATCTATAAGGCCTCATGCAGTTGTTTTTTTGAATGGCCATATTGTTGACAGCGCTGACATTGGACAATTGTTGTAGATTTGCGAGGATCTTCTATTTTAACTCTTTGGTGATAGATATATTCTATTTCCTTAACTGCTTTGTTGTTAACATTAGGTTCTAAGTTAACAAAGAATGTGAATGATGGAGTTTTGTCAGGACCGTAACGGGCATTAATAATTTCTCCACGGACTTTGTTTCCTGTAGATTCTATCGCATTGATAATTTCACTGTGTGGAGTCGAGTAATGCAACTTTTTTATAACTATACGATAGGCTTTTTTTTTCTTTTGGTTGTGGTTAGGTATGACCTATTAATCCTTTACTTCTTATGGTCGATATGACATTCTTATAGGTTTCAGAACAATCCACTAGGACACGAAGTAGGTTTTTGTTTATTATTCTTATTTTAAATAGTTTGGAATCGCATACTGACTCTATAAGTTTTGAGAGTTGGTTGACATCTTCTATTCCATAAAGAACAATAAGTGGGGGCTTATTAGACTGTATGGTTACAGAATCATTATTCTGATTTTCAATTTGATCTAGTGGTAGAGATAGAATTCTGTTTGATACAGACACGGATGAAGTGTTAAATGGGGAATGGCTAGTTCTCTTACGTTTATTGGTGCAAGGCACCCGTTGCCAAGATGGTGGTGATTGTTGGTTACCTACGTTATTAGTTACTTCTACAACGTCACTCGTATTCACTTCACTTTGTTTGGTTTTTGGACTTGTCATATCAGTTAAGGAAGCTGAACGCGGTCTCTTGAAGAGTGCCGGATGGAAGACTTGCTGAGTTAGAGTTTTTTGATTTATTTTGTTTAAAGTGGTTTGATAGGATTCATTCATATTTGATCCCACGAGTAGGGTCGAATTAAACGGTCGCTTATAGGGCGACGCCCATTCCTATAAGAAGGCGCAATTCAACGATGTTAGCCTGTCACATCGAGGTTGGTGCTAGAAACTGGAATCCCTCCAGCCATTCATCCTGTCGGCGCAGTCCTCACCTTGGGATTAGGGTAATTTTTTATTGAGATTTTCTTCCTCTTGGTCCAGGCGATGAAGCCAAGACCCCCAGCCTCACGAGACATGACCGTAAGGACCGGGTTGTTGAGGTCATTTCCTACTGTCAACAAGAACATGCTTGTTAGGCATGTTGATTCAGGTTAATTACCGCCGCCCAAAACTCGGCGTTGTTGCTCATTTAGCACCACCCAGGGGATATGTGTAGGGTGGGTCTTAATGGACAAGATGGTAAGTCCTACGGACGAACTTTATCCCCCAATAGTAAGAGCTAAATATTTATTCATTTAGCGTATAGTTTTGAAAATGCTCATCTCAGGAAAAGGTTTTTTCTGATGAGCAAGTACGAACACAAACAGACATTATTTTTTATATACATAAATATTTATTTTTTACGTTAAAAGTATTTTGGATTTTACAATAATATAATATTTACTTAACTTGAAAATGATCTGAGCAAAACTTATATTTACCAAGTCCTGTTTGTTGTCACCATCCAATTCCCTTATTTAAAGATACTGTATACAAATATAATACTGATTTATACGTTTACAAAAATATAATATTTGTGTTAACGTTTTTGAAGGCTAAACAATTTTTCAATTATATTATAATTGTTACAATATTTATAATATACAGAAACAAACTTATCAAAAGTGTCATTTACTTATTATTTGTAGCTTTAACTATATCTATTAAAATACGTAGAAAATAGTATAGTGCAACTATGATACTTTTTTTTAACTTCACATTGCACCCCGCATATATCAGTTTACGTGTTAGGAACCTATAATTAAGACATCCCTTTCTTCACCATTCAAGTCCTTAAATGCTATGTTTTTTTTTTGTAAAACAGGCAAATATACACACAAACCTAAGTCAATACACAGTAGAGTTAATACACGTAGTCCACTTGATTCCACCATAAGCCAAGTTTGTGGGTAAACGATGTTATCGCAAAAGCTATCGGACTCTTTTCAATTATTAAAGTTTCATCCAACTGGGCCATACGAGAGAACCAATTCCAATATAGGCTCTGAACTACTTTGCACTGTGTGCTAACTAGTGACCCGCTTCAATATCGCGCGATTAACTTTTTGTTACAAAAACTAAAATCCAATCACGTAAAACGAAAATTAAAGTAAAAGTATTCTTAGTGAACAATGAGTTCAGTCCTACATTAGAAATGAAATATTTCCAAAGAAGCCAAATCAAACTAATATCTTAGACATTCTTAAAGTATTCATTTATTAAAACAGTAAAAGACAGAGATAACACACTTTCACTATACGACAGAAATTATTTAACTTTAAGTAAAATTTTTAAAAACTTTACTAAAAAAAAACAGCTGTTCTATCTCAAAATACTGTTCTATATATTTTGCTCAGAATCTATAAAGATGTGGCTATTATTGTGGTAAAGAGTACTGTAGACATACTAATGTCTCATTCATTATCCCAAAGGGCCAAGGCCGACACGTTACTACGTAATTGTCTAATTACTCCATCTTCGTGTTTACATTTTATTGTTTAAAATTTTTAATAATGAATACCAAATTTATGTAACATGATATTCAAAGAACTTAATTATTAAATAACTTTCTTTATTTTCTTCGCTCTAGTAAGTTAAGCTTTTTTTTTCATATTATTACATACATATGAGCAATACGTATTTGTATAAGTCTAGCGATCCACAATTACTGAATTGTGTTTGTTCGCTTACAGCGCACATATATTGACTTCTATGTGAATATTTTATTACCTTTTTGTACATTATCTTAATTTTCATGAGGATATTTGATTGTTTCAAAATAAGCGAATACTACCTAGGAAATACGACTTACCTTGATATTCGATGTATGGAATATAACATAATAAATATATTATCTTAAAGTAATATCAAAAATTAATTCTGAAACAATTATCATAAAAAATAAGACCGGTCAAATGTGAGTGTAACCGGGTCTTTAGTACCAATTTCAGGGTTGTATCTCAACTGGATAAACTTAAGTTTGTAGTTGGAGGTATGTGCACTAATTTATATGAAATTAAGTACAATAATAAATTTGTAACAGTCATTAATATCTTCTTTTAGTAGCCAAATTTTATAGTCGTAGACTTATAATTTTAAAATTAGTATGGGAAATACTCTATAGATTTTGATTACGCATCGAACAAAGTTGACAAATTTAAGTTTGCGGGCGTATCTATTCATTATGTACGAAATGAACTATAAGTAAGGTTTGTAATAGTTTTTTTTTATTAAATGACTCACAAACGATAACAATTTTTATATAAATTGCCTCGTTCAAAAGTCTCGTTAAATATACCGTATAATGGCGGCGGTTGTAACTGTGCCAGTTTGTACCGGCAAGGTGGTAATATTGCTGTAATAATATTGCATAGATTCTTATGGAAAAGTAGTTATTACGTCTTATCTCTAATAAATTCACATATAGATTTTTTATGGATATTGATGTCCTCTTTAAAGCTGTAAAGTAACACTGAACTATTTTCAATAGTTTCTACAGCATACGCGATGCAAGATTTTTTTTTGGTACTTTTGAACAGTTACCACTGAATTTTTATATCGGTCCGGTAGTTTCGGGGTCTATTCAATTCAAAGAAACAAAAAATCATTGTATTTTCTCGTCTCACGTACGAAATAAGAAGATATCAAACTCAGTGGTTTCCAGAGGTGATGCTCTCAAATCACAGTAGTGTTGCGAAAAATAAACAATAATAAAAATGATCAGTTTTGTTATCAATTCTTAGATTTATATCCCCACAAATGAAACGAGTTTGTCCGCCAGGTTTGAGTGGTTGCATTTCAGAATTGTCATGGTGTACACATGACGTACGTGTATTTGCTAAGAAAACCTATCACAGGTACGAAAAATAGGACAATAGGTGAGTTTTTCATGCGGATGTCAACCGCTGTGGTATCTGTCTGTTTTTCATTCATATATAAAAATCGAAGGCTAGAAACATCTCATGTAGAGTTCTAATAGACCAGCTAAAATATAAGAATCAATGATATGGTGCTATAATATTTATATTGCATTAGTACAAACAAATGTAAATAATTGAAGTATATTCTTTTTTCTGTACAAAAAATTTTTAAGATAAAACGACTACACTTTCTCGTGAAACGTTGGAATAAAAGAAGGCAAAAGTCTGTTGCAGACAAGTATTTAATAAAACAAAACGCGGTTTCGGACGGAAGCGAGCAACGATTGCTCACGCCACTGCACGTTACGCCAATTCATTGCGCCTGTTGTTTCATGTTCAATTCGTCAGCGATAGAAAATTGAAAAAGCTTGATTGGCTGCAGTTGGAGTCGGAATAAATCCGTTGGCTATACTCGGATGATTTCAAAGGCACGTGAAGCTTGTAAAATGAATGATGGCCACTCAAACGTTTCAGTCTCCAGATAGGCAAAGAAAATATTCTTTCCTAAACGAACGTTGAAACGGAGACATGATAGTTTAAGACATTCTAATATTTTTAATAGTGAGTTTTTAATATTTAACTTGAGATTAATATTAACAGATATGTAGACAGGCTTCAACTTCGACCTATTTATAAACATCACACATTAAATTATCAAACCTAACGTTACATTTTGCACGACCTAACTAAAGGAATTAAAAAGCATTATCCTCAACCGTATTTTTTATTTAATTGTTGACGTATATTTCAAATCATTTTATGTAATTGTATTAAACCTCCAAACTGTAAATTTTTAACTTTTCATATATATTTCTTTGGAAAATTGTCATCTGTCGTTGCGTAGCGCCACATGCGTTTGACTGTAAACGACAGGTTGTGGGCTCGATCCCCACTCGAAGAAATTAATTTTTTTTTATTATTTCCATATTTAGCATTTATTTATTTCATTTCTTCGCTCTAGTAGCAAGCGCGGCGTTAAGTTCTGGAACCGACACGCAATGGCAGAAAGTGGGGAACGGAAGTGGAACGGAGTGCTAAACTCCCAAGTTCCCCCTAACAACACTGCCGTGTGCGGGATATAGCGTGAAGCTACAAAAAATATACAAATAACACTAGGATTCTTAAATGTATAAAAAATAAAGAAAAGCCTTAGAAATAAAATAATCTATACCACTGGTCGTCCCTAATGAGGCTGCGTTGACAAAATCACTGTAAGCTAATGAAAGGAAACAATAACATACAAACTGTATATACGATATAGACATTTATATAGATGTAAATAAAATTAAGGTCTCGTGTATCGCGTTCCCTTTCTACACAAAGTCGTCTGCTGAGAAACTCAAACACGGTGCTCTACTAAATTAAGTTAGTGACTCTGAGCCATACCTTCCCATGTCACACTTCCCGGCTCCCTCTGCCGCACATAAACTTTCTTACCCTCGTAGAATCTTATAAACAGTTCATCTATGTAATAGTAGTCCTTAAAAAGTTAAAGAAGTTAGTTTTTATATATCTAAACTTTTTTATGTAACCTTATAGTTTATTTATTTTTAATTTGTCACTAACTAATGAAAAATATGTCATTACAATTTTCCGTGTGTGTGTGTGTGTGTGTTATGTAAATCAATATTCATCTACATGTAAATCAGTAATAAAACTCAAGGACATAAAACAAACTCCACAATAGAAACATATGATTTAGGCTTAATTTTCAAATCTGAGTAACTTACAATTGGAAATTGTCATATTATAATAAATATGAAGCTCTTTTTTTCCTTTTTTTAGCTTGAGGCTGTATCCCGCACAGACACACACAGGCAGGGTAGACAGATTCAACTTAGGAACCTAGAGTTAAGTCACTCCGTCCTGTTCCTCATTTTTTGACAAATCTAAGACATTGCGCGTTGAGTGGTGGAACTCAACGCTGCGCTTTGCCAGAGCGAAGAAATGAAAATATTATATATCTTCCTTCTTTGAGTGGGGATTGAACCCACAATCTGTAACATTTACTGTCACACGCTGGTGCCACTGCGCCACGACAGGCTTCACATCATCATCTCATTAATAATATGCTAAAAACTAATATTTAAGTTGAAAACTTAGCAAGCTTTGATTTCAATTGGCTGGAAGATTGAATTAATTATATTTTGAAGTTTTACTTTGAGAACCACTAAACTGGACATAATTAATTGGCTGTATAAATATAAAAATATAAAATTATGCTATGAGTAGTATTTTATAAATAAATTTATATATATATATATATATATATATATATATATATATATATATATATATATATATATATATATATATATATATATATATATATATATATATATGTATATGTATATGTATATGCCGTAAATGGCTCGAACTGCTCCTTTTTGAATTACAAATATAGATTCAATATCAGCAGCATTGCCTCAGAATAAAGTATTGTATATTGATATATCATTTTTATTTACATAAATTTATGACCCAAAATGCCAAAATATAATGGTAAAATCTGTATCTAAACCAATTTAACTATTTTAACCTATCTAAGATTCATGTGCACCAACAGACCTACAGACAAACAGACAAAACTAGAAAAAAACATTGTTTCGAGCTTTATTACATTGATGAGTGCCCTACACCTTGTATGTACAGACAGATAGCAATCAGTTTCAATGATGATGTATTTTTCAATGAGTTGAATGTCATAAACATATGAAAGATATAATAGAAATGATTCTATTCACAATTCAATAAATGGACATTAGGCTGATGTCGGCTGAAAAGAAAGCGGGTACGTGCAGGCATGCAACGAAGCGATTTATTTCAAAATTGCATTGTCCACTGATCGCCACCTGAATCTGGATTGTGTTAAGACTTACTCTACGTTACTATTTGTTATAGATTGTTCTTTAGATTTAATTAATTTTATCTTAAAGGACTTAAACTATATTTTAGATTGAAGTACATTTCACCATAATATAATGTGATATTTCTTAATTTCACCATAATATAATAATTATATGTAAATATACTCAAAACATAATTCCTATGTCCATTATTCATATCTCATGATAAAAATACGATATAATATAGTAGCCTGTAAAGAGACATTCACTAGAACAAAGTGAGCAGCTGTTGCAGAAATGTATAATCATATTTTCATTCATCTCATCGGAACAGATTATTGAAAAGCAATACACTTGGTTTTTATTGTTGCAATAGTACGCCTTTAACACATTTTTGTATTTATGTAGGGTTTATTTAGTATTATCGTAAACAATTAGTAATATTTAAGTCTTATATCTTATTATATTTCAAAAATAATATGATTGTAACCAAGTAAAACTATAAATATGAAAATAAAAATGTATTTATGATATCTTACTAATATTATAAATGTGAAAGTTTGTAAGGGTGCGTGTATGTTTGATACTCTTTCACGCAAAAACTACTGAACGGATTTTCATGAAACTATGCAGTAATACAGCTTTGATATCAGAATAACATAATAAGTTAAAATTTATAGGGATTAAACCGACATAAAAAAGGAGGTTCTTTTATGTATGTTCCTCGATTACTCGAAGATTTGTGGACCAATTTTCAAAATTCTTTTTTTGTTCGAGAGGGTATATTTCACAATTGGTCCCGTGGTAAAAAGACCAGGATCTGATGATGGACTCCTGGAAAAATCGAGGGCAACCCTCAAATTTGAAAGGTACAGATGCGGTTTTTTCGCATAGTAACGCAATTGGGAATCTATATCTGACTATCATCTCATCTTATTAACCGACTGGAAAAAAGGGGGAGGTTCTTAATACGCATGTTCCTCAGTTTACTCGAAGATGGGAAAACCGATTTTAAAAAATACTTTTTTTATCGTTGGAGTTACACAAAAACAATTACTGTAGGATTATTTATCTATACATATAATAAAATTATAACAACCTCATGTCTGTACATTATAGATAATAAAGAAATATTAAGATGGGGAAGACCTTAATACAGCCAATAGAAGCTAAAAATATGATTTAAAAAATTCGCTCTTTAAGGCGGTAAAAGGGGTGGGGGTAAATTTGTATGAAACTCCGTAAGTTTTGAAGCTAATTCGATTAAAATTAATATTTGGCTATTTGGTTAGAAATTAAGAATAACGCTATTAGGATTTTTGGAAATTCTGCCTTAACAGGGGTGAAAAAGGGGAGTAAGTTCCTATGAAACTCCGTCAATATGCGATGTATTTTGACGTTTAGTATAATGGGAGTAAAAAGTGTATTGATCAACATCTATAAGAAGTGATTATTTTAAAGCTTTGGAGTCCGTCTGCCTACCTAACTGGCATGCAACACCAAGAACACGGCTTCACTTTTAATAACATACTGAAATGACTCTATAATAATAGTTTTTATCTTCTGTTGGCGTATAAACATCTCTTGGCGAGACGAAGTTCGCGGGCACCAGCTAGTATAATATATATCTCAAACGACGCATTAGTTTCCGTCGATATCATTTGTCGCTTCGAAATACTAAAATTAAAGGTAAAAACATTTAAGTCATAAGCTGAATTGATCATTACAAAAATAAAGTGTTAGTACATTACTGTATATAAATAAATGCATGATTATTGCAAATATTTGAATACGATTGTGCGTAATATTTAGTAAAGTTCTAATGACAATATTTTTATTTAAGGACACTCATACCATTTACTTAAACTTTACGTTACATATAACACTTTAGGCAGAGAAAATTTTATAATATTAAAACACCATCATCCTCATTTTTCGACGTATTTACGCAGCATTGCTTGTTTTGTGCGTGTCACGTTGCCAGTAATGGCAACACGCATGGGCAGACTCGACCAGATTATTACCACCCCCGGCATTTAAGACCGGCGTTAAGTAGTGGCTTTGCCACTGCGTTTCGCATTAGGTAATGCCGGGCCCCGGTGCCCTTCCACCTTAAAGGACGGCAACGCTCCTGTAGCTCCTCTGGAGTTACACGGGGCTGTGGGTGACGGTGATCACTTACCACCAGGTGACCCGTACGCTAGTTTGCCATCTTTTCTATAAAAAAAGGTCTCAACATCGCACTTTGTCTTGTTGCCAAAGAGATCAAATATTAAATAAAAGAAATATATAGAAGAGAGAAAATATTAAATATATAATACGTTCATTTAAGAGATACATGATTATAAATTTCTGTTCAGTGTGGAAATAAATAAATTAGTACATATTACTTCAATTTAAAATAGCTTTTAAGTCTTTTAAGATAAAATTAAGTAAATATAAAGAACAATCAATAATAAACGTAGAGTAAGTCTTAACAGAATCCAGATTGAGGTGGCGATCAGTGGAAAATGCAATTTTAAAATAAATTGCTTCGTTGCATGCCTCCACATACAAGAAGAAGAAAGCGGTTTCTTTTCAGCCTACATCCGCCTAATTTCCATTTATTGAATTGTGAATAGAATCATTTCTATTATATCTTCCATATGTTTTTACATCTTCCATATGTTCAACTAATCTATACATCATCATTAAAACTGATTGCTATATGTCTATACATAGAAGGTGTAGGGCACATTTATCAATAATAGAGTTCAAAACAATGTTTTCTTTTATTATTCAGATAAGATTTCTCAGATAGGGTTAAAATGGTTTACATGCAGGTTTTACCATTATATTTTGGATAATAAATTTTCCTTAATTTTTATAAATAATATTTTATTATAAATAAAATATATCAATATAAAATATTTTATTTGACAAAATTACTACATAACTGTCTTATTCAAGTAAGACTACAAGACAACTAAGATTTCGATCAAATATATATATATAAGATTTTGATATTCACGCTGTATCTTAGACATACATTCCACGTAGCTATTTGTAGCTCCGTCCTCCACTTCCCGCCGCTCCGGACATGGCGTGCTGGGTGGCGGTCCCCAACGCCGCATTCGTCTCCACTTGTCGCACCAGCGGGGACGCACTGGTGCGCGTCGCCTTGGGGGGACGCCCTATCAGTGCGCGCTCGTGTGGTGCACATTGTGGTTGATGGAACGTTGCAGCCCTCTAGAGGGCTGGCAGAGGTCGCTACGGGCAAGCCTTCCATCGTGAACCCCCAACCGTAGCGTTTGGCGTTCCGTTCTCTCTGCCTACCCCGCTAGGGATATAGCGTGAAGCTAAGTAAGTAAGTAAGTATCTTAGACATAGAAAAGTAGGCTGTGGGAATCCTAGTGTTAAACATTGTACTTCCCATTAAGACACTCTGATTATCCAATTAACGCTGAATCTTGTAGATATTTCGTGTTAAGAGGCGGGACATAACGCTCTTTGCCGAGGAAATAAAAAATAAATATTTTCATTTTCCTCAAGCGGGATCGAACATACAACAAGTCGTGTTTACAGTATCACGAATATGCCACGGCACGCCACGGCAGGCCTTTATTCCTTAATATAAACCTCAAAAATATTTATTTTCACTTGAAATTTTGTTTTATTATTCTTAGTAGTCAAAAATTAGAAAGCTTAATTGGCCAAAATCCAACCAATTTGACTGGGTACGAATTCCACATCGATTTCAAAGGCACGTTAAATTTACACGTAAATGAACGATATCCAACCAATCGGAGTCAATTTGCTCATATATTCTACGATGTTTGTTATGATGTAATATCGTAACTTCAATCAACAATCCACTGGATAATAGGTTGCATACACGGCTCAAAAAAATGGCACAAGTCAATATAACAAATATACAAAATATTATTACACACAGACTTATGGTATAAAATCAATTATTTAAATCCAACTTTATTAGCGTTGGTTAAGGTTCAGTTTCAACTAGTATATAATGGGTATAAGACTTTGCTCAGCGATATTAAGATTAGCTCGTTAAATTTTTTGACCGTACGCCGTGGACGGAAGCAAAATCAACCGTGTTTGAATTATGAGAACGTCTAAAAGTTTAAAGTTGCAATAGCATTTTTTCTTGCATCTCTTTTTAAATTCACTGTAAAAAATAGAATAACAAAGTCATAAGTTAGCTATTTTTTTTTTTTAAGACATTTATTATAACTTTATGTAAATTGTAAATTTGTATCGTTTTATATTCACGTGATGCTATTAATTGTAGCTAGAGTCTCGAATACAGCCTTTTTGGTTAGGCTTGATAATGTGATATCGTTAAATTTCTTGAAGGTGCAACCTAAAATACGAAATTCCGTACTGACTTATGAATTAAAGATTTTTTCTTCATTTTGTTGCTAGAAGCGTTACAGGGGTATTATTAATTGTATTCAAAAATGTATATTGTTCGATATATCATTTACTTGCGCCAAACCAACTCGAGATACACGTGATAACTTCAAAACAAAATATAAGACATATTTTGTAGATCCAAATCAAAATTAGTGAAAATAGTTTTAAATAAGCAAAAATTTGATGTAGCGGAATTTTAACCCGCGTTTTTTGAAGCCTAACTAGTAGTAGTACGTCATCTAGCTACATTGAGTAATCGAATTCATCTTATTTCTATCTTATTCCTTCTGTATTTTCTAAAAGGAATTTGTCTTTCCTACACCTAGCAAAAAAAAAATATATACGTTAAAATATAAGCAGCTATATCGAAAACGGAGCGCTAAACGCTACGGTCTCAACTTACCTATGTCGTCTTATCTACTATCATCAACCTCTTCAAATATGCCCTCCTCATCTCCTCCTCGGTTCTCATGATTTTTACGTGACCTTCCTCCAGCATCGTAGGCCAACGTCTCTCCTTACCTGTCTACCACTCATTTTTCCTTCATATGTACATGTTTATTGCCATTTTTATCACTCATTCGGTTGACCTGCCCAAACTGCCTGACTAATTGTTCTTCATTCTCACCGTGACATCGACGCTAGTACCTAACATTCTGCATATATCTTTATTGCGTATGCAATCAGCTAAACTGGTTCCGCATATTCTACAAAGAGATTATATCTCTGTCTTACATTGTACTATCTTTCTTACATTGTTCTTCTGTAATACCCACGTTTCGCTGCCATATAACAGCGTCAGTTTCAATATTATATTGTGTACGGCCAATCGTGCACCTGTGTTCATTTTTTGCCGTGTCATCAATGCAGCTAAAGCACCGATAACTCTGTTACCGGGAGCAATACGCCTTGATCTTGTACTCCATCCTTTCTTCATTTGCTGACATGGCGCAACCTTGTTTTACAACCGATTGATTGTCAAACTCATACTTGCATGCAGGCTGAGTGATCTCTGTAAATAGAATTTACAGCCCGTAGCAAGAGTCCGCTCACATTATATCGGGTCAGTATCTTCTATAATCTCTTTCTTCCAACCCTGTCAAACGCCTTTTCCAAGTCCCCAAAAAAAAACTACAGAAAATTTTTTGGTATACTGCCAAAAATTTTTCCGTGAC
The DNA here is from genome assembly GCA_019049475.1 of Eueides isabella. NCBI lineage: Eukaryota > Metazoa > Arthropoda > Insecta > Lepidoptera > Nymphalidae > Eueides > Eueides isabella. The sequence continues at coordinate 6,342,513 of CM032397.1, forward strand.
TATTTGGCGGGAAAAAAACTGATTCATACAACCTCTTTCAGGTCTAAAGCCTCCCTGGGCCTCTCACAACAGTCTTTTGATTATATCTTGCATTCTTCTTGCTAATATAGTTTTAGCATAAATTGTGTTGCATGCTAATCTATAGCTTTGCTTTTATACAAAGGGGCGATGACCGCACCTCGCCAATGGTTTGGAACCTCCCCCTATTTCCAGCATAAATTGCACAAAAACCAGAACAGATCCAAAGCGCGTGGCCCACCATATTTGATCATCTCGGTAGCAACTCCCACCTTACCCCATCACAAACTTCGTATGGCGCTCTCAACTTCTTTTATACTGATTTTTCCATCACATGCATACATCTCCTTGTAAAATTCCGCCCATCGCTGCAAAACCTGTGGTTATTCTGTTAAAGATCAATATTCTTCGAAAGCACCCCTTTCATTCCACATGATAGCGACAACTCCAGTAACCACTTCCTCCTCGCCAGAAAATCTGCGTGTTTTGCTGAATATTGTTCGTTAACCTTTGCTGAATATTGTTCGTTAACCTCTTTCTTTCTCTGAATTTTCACGCTTCATCTTTATCTGTACGTTTGTTTAGTAATTATTTTATAGTCTCTGTCTTTCTTATTTTTCTCATGCTTTTAGCTTTACCCGCTTATAATCATGCCACGCTTTCTTCTTTCATTCTTCAGCATCTTCCACTTCAACGTCCCACCATTCGTAGCGTTTATTTTGTTAAAGTCTTTTCTCTTTACCTCTACCGCTGCTTCTGTCACACAATTCCTAAGGTTCTGCAAGCATACTTCAAAAAAATCATCTCCAGATTCACAGCAGTCTAACTTTTCGGAATCTCTTTCTTCATATGCCAAAAACAGTGCGGCTACGCCAACCAGCAAACAAACCCTTTATTCTAGCTACGACTAGATAATGTCTGTTCCCAGTTCAGCACCCCTAAATACTCATGTGTCCACAACTTAGCTGCAGCGAATACGCTGGCTGATCCACTAGGAATAGAAGAATCATACTTTTTTCTTGCGTTCACTGCCATGTGTGTATGTGAATTTGTATGTGGTAAAACATGGTGCTTGCCAAAAACAAATTCCCACCCTGGTAAACTTTAAATATAAGCTTTCTAGCCTTATTCAGTGTCTTGTTACCATACTTCCCTAGGACTTTCTATGAAATCTCTGTCAACCATCACATCTCATAATTCATTAACATTTTGCCATTGCGGACATGTCATGTGCTCATCGTGGTGGATGGAACGTTGCAGCTCTCTAGAGGACTGGCAGGGTTCATTGTGAGCAGGCACCTTGGAAGGTGCTTATTAGAATTTTAATTTGTTTAGTTTTGAATAAAAATGTGGGTCGACGTTCTTGGGGGTTCACGATGGATCGTGAGCGTGAATTTACATTTCTAATGTACATTACATAGGTGATATTTTTTTTCAAACATTTTTATTAAGTTACGACACATATTCTAATGAGGTGAGACTGTCGTGGCACGCTATCAGAGGTTTCTTGATTCGAATAGTCTCGAGTAGTGTGCACAATGAGAATTGTGACGCAAGCATTAGTTGAATAAATTAAAAATCTTATCATTATATAGCTAACGATACAATTCAAATTAACTTTAAAAACTATGCAATTTCAAATAGTCTTAGAAAAAATAGAAAACTATCACACGAGTACTACTAAAATAGTACCTTTTTAAAAAAATCAATAATGTATAGGGTATCAAAAATTAAATCATCCAGAATCAAAATGCCACTGCTGCCTTTTGGCATAATGTATACCTACGGTTAAGCACACTGAAGGCTAAGAGTTCCGCGATGTTACCAAAAAATGTGAAAATATAAGATAGATGAGGTGTGCGCGTTCCATTATGTTAATAACTGAAAACGTCTTGGGTCGGACAAGATAATTTCTGTCTCAAGTGGTTCCGCACCTCATATCCAGTTCACGCAACATAAACTTGAATGTATCTAGAGATAGACAGACACGTGCATCACACTCGTTGTCAAAAATATCACTTATGTAACATTCCTGTCGTACAAGTCCTAATATACCACAAAAGTAAAAACTGTCTCCCAAACTCCCCACCAACTGTGCTCCTAACGTCTATAGGCTACTTACGTCTTTACGTATTTAGAGTGTCTGTTCTCATTAAGACACTTACTTCACCTACTTTCCTCCAACTTTACTTCAGTCTTGCTACCAAGAAATTAAAATATTAAATATTTCTTTTTCTTGAGTACTCGCTCGAACTCACCACCTGTCGCGTTCACGAGTGCGACTGCCCCACGACAGGCCTCATTAGAATGTAGTTATTTAATACTCATTTATATTTCAAAATCTTCATTTTTAATAAAATTATTTTTCTTAATAAAGTATTTGATGATATATTTACTAAGCTGTTGTAGTTAAATTTAATGATATAACCCCAGACTCAAAAAGACGGGTGTTATAAGTTTGAACTGTCTATTTGTGTGACTTGTGCATCTGTCTTTTGTCTGTCTGTGGCGCCGTAGCTCTTTTAATGCATGGTTTTTATTTAATCAAAAGCCTCGTACATCGGGTGGGTTCTTAGCTTTGTTTTACAAAAATCTAAAGCACAATAAGCTGCAAACACTTTACCAGGATAAGGAAGTGATTTTTTCTTTCTAAATTTTAAAATTTTTAGCTTTTGTTTCTAAATTTTAAAATTTTCCTGCTTTTGCTTTTTTTCCAATTTCTTCAGAAAAGTTCTTACTACAGTTACGTTACTACGTCTCACATTATAAAATATGCAGATAAGTTACGGGAATTGATTCGAAGCACAAAAGAGGCGAAAGCTGTCTTTACTCTATAGGCAGAGGCGAGATTTCCACAGTAATTTCCCGCGAGGTTACACCTTTATCTCACAATACTGCAAATATTTTGAATTACACATACAAATAAATCTTCCAGCTGTAAACGTTAAGTTTTCTCGCAGGCAATTGGGGATATTTTTATTTGTATTTTATGTTTAATAATTTATCAAGTTACTATTGCTTAATCTTTTTACTGCATCAATATTTTTTCCTAATAAATATAAATGTATTTATTTCAATACAATAAGACCTACCTAAATGTGTTTGAAAAATACCTAAAACTTTATTTATTTTATTTCTCCATTGCGTTACTTGAGGCGCTCGTACAAATCCTCTTTGATACAAATGGTATGTACTAACAAAATCTAGATGCAGGTGGCGGCAGAATAACGCAATTCGAGAACAAATCTCTTTGTCTTGCTACATTTTGCGGCTTTCCTTTTCTTTGACATTTGATTAATATAGTTGTGTTTAACCATCAATGCAATATAATAATAATATAAACACTCTTTATATACAATTATTTGTTTTTTTTTAATATTATTGTATGTGTCTACTAAATAAATAGAGCTCTTCATATAACTGAATATATTTTTTCAAATCATAACTAAAAATATACATTACAAATTAGAGGTGTTCCTTAGACAGATACAAAAAATAAAACAAAAACATTTTCTTCAGCAGTGAATAAGATTTATAATATTTTTTGAGCTTTGTTCCCTAATTCTCTTAATAATAAAGTGAGTTACTAATTGATAATCTGTTTTAATTACTTCAATTCCTTCAGTAAAATCTCAGTATTCTCAGAATATTCCACTTTATTATTGTAATAAAATATTTACAATAGAGCCTACCATTAATTTTCATAATTGTCGTGTAATATGTTTGTGTTCTCTAGAGTAGAGTAGTACCGCTAATTTATAAAATAAATAATAATCTATATATATATATATATATATATATATATATATATATATATATATATATATATATATATATATATATATATATATATATATATATATATATATATATATATATATATATATATATATATATATATATATATATATATATATATATATATATATATATATATATATATATATATATATATATATATATATATATATATATATATAACTTATTTTGTTTTTTATAACATCTTTTTCTTTTTGTTTATAAGAAACCTTCTGATGTTAATAGCATGTTTTCTATATAGCAGGGTAGGCAAAGGGAACCTAGTTTTAAGATACTTGCTAATTTCTACTGAGTTGTTGAGGTATTTTGCATTAAGTGGCGGAACTCAACGCCTTACTTTATCTACTTGTCCGAACGATTAAAATGAAATAAAACTATTTATTTCTGTGAGTGGGAATCGAACTCAAACTTTCAAAGTCAAAAAACTCGATAAATACTGAAAACTCTTTAGTCTTATATTGATTATTGAAATATTCGAGCAGTTTGAAAATGGAACGATTCATCAGCTCCACAGTAATGCGGAATCGATTGACATTGCCCGCTGCAAAGTCTATTATTATATTTTTACAGTAGTAAATGAATACTTACCTATATTTTAATTGGAGCCTGTCATGGCGCAGCAGCATAATAGTAGGACTGTAAACGCGACAGGTTGTGGATTCGATCCCCACTCGAGGAAATAAAATATTTAATAATTTCGAATATTTGATGTTTTTATTTCTTCCCTTTACCAAAGCAAAGCGCGGTGTTAAGTTACACAATAATTAATTTTAAACTTTTTAAAAATGCATTAATTGAACTTAAATAATTATTTTATATACCTATTAACCTCTGAAATATTTTATAAAATCTGTATTTTGTATAAAGAATAGGTTGATTAATTATGGTAAGTTTTGTATTATTTCATGTGCCATATAATAACGTTGATAAATTATCATTTTTTTTCTTCAATTTATAATTGATTGATTTTTAATATCACTGTCCAAACTATTGCAAAAATCGTTTAATACAATCTTTTTCAAAGTTATTTTAACTACTTATCTAATTTGTAAATATATTTTTTTCTTGAAATTCCAAAAATATCGGTTTTGCGCATCCATCGTATCCTTTTAGCGTAAAACAGCGTACTGACTGTAAAGGCGAGGGTTGAGTGGACACCCACTCGGCAGAATTAGTTATTTTAATTTTCTCTTCTCAGATTTTAATTTTTTGATCTCAAGACAGCGTAGAGTTCAACCACGCACCCCCAGCCACCCCCCCCCCCCCCTCTTCCATTAAAGTCGAGCTATCCATTAAAATTAAATATAATGAAATTGCTTTACAAATTCATATAACTTTAAAAACATTCAATAGATTGCCAAAAGGTCCTACTTATTAATACCAATCACAAAGTAAATCTTGCTTTCATTATTCACTTCTTAGATCGACTTTTACTTAACTATGTAATACAAATTTTAAAAAATGTTTTCTGTGTTATCACCATGAAATTAGTTGTCACTCAATAAGATTAGGTGACAATTACATAAATTCGTACCATGGAACTGGTCCATTGAAAGATCCCAAGATTTCTCTGCGATATTGAGATGTTTTGGGCTCATTATTTTTGTGATCACATCATTTATTCTTTGATACTGTTGATGAGAACGTACTGATGAAATTGGAAGGTGGGCAATAGTTTTTCAAACTAATAAATAAAATGACTTAAAAAATCATTTTTTTTTCTACAGACAAGACTGTAATTATTTAAATTTCACTTCATGAGAAATGTTTTTTTCGCGTAAACGGTTGCGTTTTATTGTAAGTTTCTACAAAATCATTCTGCATCTAAACGATTTCGAGAAAAGCTTTTGGTAATATTAAAGAATTTTCTTATTGTGTAACACTTAATAATTTATAAGAATAAATTTTGTTCTAAAAGTAGAAGTAAATATAACATTATTCTGATAAGATTTTTTTGTACAGGAACAAATATATGACCTATTCATGTGCTTAAGATATATCTGACATAATATTTTAGTTTTACGTATTGTGTCGTTTATACGATAACATAATTATACCTTTCGTTATTACGAAACTTATTAGTTTATATTTTATTGTTAAGTAATATTGTCATAATTTATTTTTAAGTAATAATTTAGAGGCCTGTCATGGCGCAGCGGCACAAGAGTGTGACTGTAACCGACAGGTTCTGGGTTCGATCCCCAGTCGAGGAAATGAAATATTTAATATTTTCAATTTAAATATTTAATGTTTCATTTCTTCGCTCTGGTAATAAGGCTAAGCGCGGCGTTGAGTTCCGCTACTCAACACGCAATGCCTCAAATTTGGCGGAAAGTGGGGAACAGAAGTGGAACGGAGTGTCTTTACACTAGGTTACCGGGTTCCCTCTGCCTACCCTGCCTCGTGCGGGATACAGTGTGAAGCTGAGTGTGTGAGTAAGTAATACTTGTATACTTTATTTTTAAGTAATTATTTTATATTTCTTTGTTTTATTTCTTCTAGTGTGTGTTCACCACACTTTTGTGCCTGTTTTGGCCGATGGCTAGGCCTCATATACATTTTATAATTTATTTTCTTCGCTCTGGTAACAAGGCAAAGCGAAGCGTTGAGTTACGCCACTTAACACGCAACAAAAATATTCAATAAGAACGGATTATCTAAACGCAAGGTTCCCACGTGCCTTTAACCTAGCTTGCTAAGAGAAGCATTAGCTATAATAAATATTTCTTTTATTAAAAAGAAATATTTGTTAACTTACAAATTATTTGTTAATAAGTAGTGTGGACTTAATCATATTTTCTGCTACGCTAAATAATAATAATAATAATATAGTTAAGAAATATACACAATCCTTTTGTGAGACTACTATAGTGAATTTGATGTATTTATGAAGTGTAAGTAGCAAATTCTTGACACCAAAATTTCAATCTTTGTGAAATCAACATGAATTTGCATACAAAAAGCGCTATCTTTTTAGCATAAATCGATTTACCTATTCTCTTTCAAAAGATTTTCCTTTTCAACTTCAAAGCCGAGTTATTTGTAAACAAAGTAAAAATTGCTTGCTCTTGGGTATTACCAAATAAAAGTTACGCCTTTGCTTGAATATCGTTTGCCACAAATTTGTTATTATTTGTCAGTACATACTCGAATAACCTAAACTTAACGAAGGTTTCTCTGCATATTTTTTTAATATAACAAGTATATTTATTTCACGTTTAAGCCATAAAAATATGTTTCCTCTTTCAAGTAGGTATCCTTTGGACATATCGTGGCGAGGCCTGTCGTGGCGCAGCGGCACAAGAGTGTGACTGTATCTGACACGTTCTGGGTTCGACCCCAAGTCGAGGAAATATAAATAATATATTTAATATTTTCAATTTAAATATTTAATGTTTCATTTCTTCGCTCTGGTAATAAAGCAAAGCGCGGCGGTGAGGTCCGCCACTCAACACGCAATGCCTCAAATTCGGAACACTAGGTTCCCGGGTTCCCTCTGCCTACCCTGCCTCGTGCGGGATACAGCGTGAAGCTATATATAAAAAAATCCTTTAGGCAACCATAAGGCTTAATAATATAAACCATGCATTTATAGAGTAGCAACCTTTGAAACTAAACTAAACATCGGCTGGTGGCAAGAGTAGTAAATAAACATTGAAACTACTAAATATATTTACTTATTGTGTAGGAATATTTAGATGCGCATTGAAGTGTAGCTCTAGTTATGCTTTTACTTTTGAATACGGATCCACTACAAAAAAATCAGCCACGGAGAATAAACAGACAATCCCGAAAATCGAAAAACTCCCTAGGGCATATCATAGTACACATTTTTACTCTTTGTAAACAGACTCACTACAAACAATGTATACTTCAATCTATTAACAATACAAACCATTGTTCTACAAAATTTAGAACAAACTGATAAAAAATGTAATAAAAAAATATTCTATATTCATTATTTATTGTGCCAGAGAGATATATGTCACAAAAATTAATATTTATTGGGGAGAAGTAATTCTTCCTGTATAAGTAAGTATTATTATTTACTTATTATGTAAATAATAATACTTATAAAGGAAGAGTGTGCAGTAAGAGAGGTAGGGAAAATCCAAGGAGTGGAACTTAAACTTAAAATACAGTATCAATGATACTGGAGGAATATTATAACACACAAAGACCATGTGTGAAGTGGTTGATGATAGTCGACAACGCGAAAGAGTTAAGCTGAGACCAAAGCAATTGGTACAATAATATGAATATAGATTAAATATGTTAACGTTTGGAAATCAACTGGGCGTCATATTCTTGGAAATGCAACGAATTATGATATGTAGTTCATATTATGTTCTTATATAAATTATGTACTACTATTCAATACATGTGCTTGAACATGTAGCAGAAACAGTAAACTCTATGCAGTAACAGTGAAACTCATCGAGGGTTACGAACCAATTTAAAGATTATAGGACATGTTAAACAATTTATAAAAACTGACAATCTTAGGCTCACCCTATAGATTGAGAGGATTTACACTTACTTATAATGAACTTCGAGTATAAGTTTTTATTAGTTTTTGTCTAAGTGAACCGGAAGTTTGTGCACTCTCTTTGCTTCAAGCTCGACTATGAATGACCGAGGAACAATGCCGCCAACCATCCCGCGGCGTCAGAGCTCAATGCCTGACGTCACAGTTAGCCAAAATGCTGCTAGGGGAACTCTGTTCTCCATACACAAGTCGACCCAATGATCTGTAAGGTGCTTAATACTGTGGCCCTGCGTAAAGACATCTCCTCTATGCTTTATACGGTCTCTACCACATATATCACGAGGAGTATTCTGGAGAACTATTTGATTTGGTTTCTGCCACTGATTTTTTTAACAACACAGTACGTCACAAGCTCAGATATCATTCTCACCATCTGGATACGTGGAACTTTACTGCGGTGTGGTTTCATAGGTACTTTCGTCTTCGCGCCACACATCTGTGGAATGGCCTACCTGCGACAGTGTTTCCAGGTCGATAGAACATAAAGGTACCCTTCAAAAAGCACGTCTATCTCCACCTTATAAGCTGACATCGCACCTGTAGCTCTTTTGGTGTGACACGTGGCCGTAAGCAGCGGTAATCACTTACCATCAGTTGACCCGTACACTCGTTTGCTTTATCTTTTCAATAAATTAAAATACTTAAAAGAAAAAAGAAGCCAAATAATTCAATAAAATATGACAAAGTTGAGACTTTAATTCGTTTGCAGTAGGTCTCGACTATCAATGATAGATTTGAGTTTTTTTTGTAATAATTTTTTGTATGTGTTTTAATCTCTTATTCAATGGCAAATATCTTAAATGTAGGTCCTTGGCAAGTACCCTATAGGTTCTGATAACACAATTAATTTCACACAAAATGCAACAAAAACGATACGTGCTCAATGCTTTTCATAGCATGCTCAAAGCTTTTCATAGCATTGACTTATTATCTGTGCTTCAAAGGATTAGAATATTTAACAATTATTGATATACATATATAACTTACACATATATACATATATAACTTCACTCAATTTCGAGGTAAATGGTTACAATAAATGGACAGACAAACAACAAATTGATCCTATAATAAGTAGATAAGGGTTCAGTTTTTTTCTTTTGAGGTCAACGAAACCCTAAAAATGAGTAATAATATATTTTATGAAATATTCGCATCTCTCAAATAATTTGAATAATGACGTCATTTTATACAAAATGATGATTATATGCAATAATCATTTAAATAAGTATGAAATACTGGTATACTCTTACTTATGTTATAAATGCTTTATTAAAAATCAAAGATGAGACAACAACATGGTTAACTTTATAGTCTCTATTATTCTTATTATAATGCTTACGGAAGAACAGACAAAAAATCTTAGAAATGTTGGTAGTATAGTAAAGATAATTGGTTAGTAAATAAATTAATTTTTGTAAATCAATATTCAGGAATCAACATAGATTTATTAAAAAAAAATATCTTCGTGGCGTACAGTGACGGCAGCAGACTATAGTTGAACGCTGTTGTAAATTTGATTTCTTGAACCTGACTGACTTGACTATTCTTGAATGGAGTATTCATTGTTTCTATTTTCTCGATTTAGTTTATTTTTATCTAGTTTTAGTAGCCCAAGTTGAAACGCGGCGTAAATTCTATTACTATGATATGTTTCGAGCTCTACCAAATAGTAATGAATGAAAAGTCTTGCTTCAAGAAAACACTTAAATATTAATTACAGCCAATGAACATTTTCTACTTATTTCTTATATAATTTTGATATACTCAAGTTTTCCAATTTTAGACTCTTGTTATATTATTATCTTAGCGGATTAAGGTAAGCAGAAATGAGTTTTTATCAGTGCTATTCACTATTAGTGCTATTCTTTTCATCAGTTACCATTGAGCGTTGGAAAGTTTGTGGCTTTGAAAATCTCATCCACACTTAAAAACGTAAAACAATCCTAGAAGTGGAAGAGCGCTCTTATTCACCCGATTCCGAAAAAGGTTATGGTTCCGATCCAACTAACTACAGGCCTAATGCTATCACCTGCTCTCAAAAGTTATAGAGAGCATATTAAATAGCCAGCTCTTAGTTTATCTAGAGGATCACCGATTACCGCATTTATCACGGGGAGTGCTCTGGAGAACTGTTTGAATTGGTACCTGCCCCCTGCCGTATCCGCACAGTACATCACAAGTTCATGTACCATCCTTATCATCTAGCCACGGTGCACTCCACTAATGTGCGGTTTCGTAGGAATTTCCTTTTATGTGCCACACATCTCTGGAACGGCCTATCCGCAGCAATATTTCCAGGTGGAGACGACATCGGTACCTTCAAAAAGCCCGTCTACCTCAACCTTAAAGGCCGCCAACGCCCCTATAGCTCCCCTGGTGTTTCACGGAGCCGATGGCGACAGTGATCACTTACCATCAGATGATCCGTACGCTCCTTTGCCTTTCCTTTTCCATAAATAAAAAGTCTTTGTTATCAAATGTTCCCAATTTACAGAAAAGAGAGGGCTCTTCCCAGTGGTCGTTTTCAACTAAAATTATAAAGTGGATATATGGTAAAACCACCTAAGCAGCTGCAGAATACATGGTACCATGGTATGGGGAATGGAAATGCTTGCTTGGTTACTTAGCATAACTCCTTTCTATTCTATAACATTATTACATATGCGCCGACTGACAATTTATTTTTTTTCTTACTCCACCCATTCCAGTTTCTTATCAATTTTGAGACAGCAAAGGCGACCCTTAGAGAACACTACTGGTTTACGGTGGCTGCTTGTTTGCTGAATTCAGGAATTTGGATATATTACTTGTAAGTGGATTTTGAACGCATGGTCCAATAAACACATGGTTTTTATTAAAGTCTTGATCTGAAGAGGTGCTTGACCTCGGAAGTGATCTTGAAAGGTGCATGACCTTGAAAGATTTTGTGAAGAGCGCTTGGCCCTGCAAGCAGATGGGACGCCTTCTCACTATTCTGTTTACAGGGTATATATGTACCTTATGATCTGAATAGCCAAACAAAACAAAATGTATCTCCAGAATTTGGTGCGCTAGTATCCGACTGAACGTGGTCGAATAAGAAAATTTTACGGTGTTAAAAATTAATGCTCCCAAAACTTCACTTTTATTTTTATGTATTTTTTGCTATACTTTTTTATTAGTCTAGAGTTCTTACCCACAAAAAGATAGCTATGTAGTGTAAGGATTTAAGATATTCCATTTCACACTTCATGCAAAATTTTGACCTCCAAAATCGTGCAAGTTGTATTTTGAAAGTGGATACTACATTTTACATATTAGTAAATTTATCACAATGTAACACAAATAAACTAAATAAAATTTAGAAGAAAAATCAGAGTGAAACTAGAAGAGGGCAGATAATTACGTAGTTAACGCTGTTGAAGCATCCTTTGGTGTAAACATAACAGTAAGACACTTTAACACTTCAACGCGTAGAGACTGCACAACGTTATACTGATCTCGTTAACAACGCCCTTCACCTCCTCACACTAACTAGAACTTCCACCGGAAGCTCAAAATATTATCTATATAATTTAATTTATTTAACAGCTCGATAAATAATTATCAATTTATCAAAACTAAGAAGTTTATACTCATTCTAAGCACGCTGTACGCGCTGTACCTATTCCCCATACGGTAGTATATCGAACCCAAAACCTGCCATTTATAGTCACGCGTTGGTTTCGCTACGCCACGACCGGCTCACGACCAAAATATTGGCATAAATTTATATTATTACCAATCCATCAAGAATACAATAAAATTATACCTGCACGCTGTCTGTGCCTGGAAGATATTTGAGAGAAACTTATTGTGGTAATTTATAAATACAATAAAACTTAAAGATTCTTATTGTTTCGTTAGCGGGCTGAAAGAATTTAAGCTACCTCGCTAGCTAAGCTATGAGACCATAGACAGTTTTGATGTCCAGTCGCTGTTCAATACGTATACTTATTAATAACTGCACCAATATTATCAAGTGTAAAAAACGAGGAGAACGATATACCTATAGAACATCTTAAACTTTTAGGATACTGCCTTACATCTGAATATGTAGTGTTCAATCAAGAATTTTATTTACAAATAGATGGCATTGCTATGGCCTCGCCTGTGTCCCCGGAAATAGCAGATATATGTACATATATGTGGAGGACTTCGAAGAGATATCTTTTAGCTCTGCACCAAGTGTATCTAGGATATATAAGTGGTACGAGTGGTAGATGATATTTTCATAATTTTACCTAAGGATTTGTATTCCTAAATCATCTAATTCTATTAATAATAATATTCAGTTCACGAGTAACTCGAATTTTGGATTTTTTATACTAGGCTCTAATTATCTTGCTTTTTACTACTTGCTGTTTGAATTACAACACGTGGTAATATCAAAGTAGCCTGGCAAAAGCCGTAAAGTTAGTTCAAAGTTCTGACAAAAAAAATGAAATTTAAAATTTAAATATAATGGAAAATATAAATTCAAGAATCGTTTATACACCCGACAGTATATGAATATTAATTTTAAAAGGCAAACATTTTAAGCGTTTCCATTTTTTTTCTCCACTTATAAACTATCAGATCCTACGTATAATTAGTTATAATACTTAGGATAATAATATAATCTTATAAATTAAATATATTAAAAATTATACCGAATACATACTTCTTAATACATTCGATAGCACAGAAAACAACCAAAAATAAGAAAAATAGCTTGAATACATTTAAAAAAATAGTCAAATGCGAGTCACATTTGCCCACGGAGGGTTCTTTACCAATTTAAGGATTTTAGGTTAACGGAAATTACAACTAATAAAATTAAAGGAAATATAGATTTGTTGATTCTTAGTATAAAAGTAAATTACAGTTTTTCTCATTTATTCCTTAACTGGACTGCAAGTTTCCAATTAGATTTACTATACATTTTGATAACGCGGCAAATTCCACATAAAATGCGAAAAGCTATGCAAATGCTCATATCTTTTGATTGAATTGACTAAGAAGTTTAATTTTTTTCTGTAACAGTGACCGTCTGTGACCGTAGACATGAATATTTGATATTAGTTTCAGCTTGATACATCCACGCAATCTCGAGATAAATAGTCTTGAAAGACGGATAATAAAGTGATCCTATAAGGATTCATATTTACCTTTAGGGCTAACTCTAAAATCCTTTTATTTACTTATATAAATACATAATTATACATCCGACTGGCATACGTTAATTAGAAGCGTTATTCAATAACCATTAATTACGGCATGTTGATTGAATGATTGGTCAGAATGCGAACCTGATTGAGACTCCCCGAACGTAAAATTAAATAACCGATGA
>CM032397.1:6356351-6373851 GCA_019049475.1 Eueides isabella
TGTAGAATTTGACGAGGTAACCAAGAGAAAATTTGCTAAATAAAGTGGTCTCACAACAGAAGATTTCTTTTGGATCTTTAGTACTATTTACGAAGGACAATTGCAAGTCGGTTATGTAGCAACGATACTAGACAAGACGAAAAGAATTTAATCAAAGGAAGGGTAATTATAATACATTGTTTTGTTCTATTGTTATGAACGTAATGAATCAGTAATGCAATGAAAGTAATGAAGTAAAAATGGTTGCATTCCTAAAATAATTTAATTTACACCATCTCTAGTTTTTTTTTTAATTTACAGATACCAGTGTCAGTGCTTGACTTTGAGGCTGGCATGAATTATACTCTAAAGATAGTTACACAATGATTGAAAGTGAAGTATATTATGAATCATACTATCATGTTCTTAAGGCCTTGCAGTATCCTTCGTTTCCACACATTTGGCAATGAAAAAATATATCGTTGATGTGAATGTAAGATAGTGTAATGTTATGATCTATAAGAATGTCTAATTAAATCTGTATAAAATCTATAACTACTCAAAACTTATTTCTATGATTTCAGACGGTACCTAGTCACCCGTCATATGTGAATGAAAATACAAAATATAAACTCCGGTACATTCAATGTATTAGATTTTACAACATGGCGACAAGTGAGAATTACATTAAATGAAAGTCAATATGATGCATATAAAAACGGCTCTTACTCGCGAGTTCGCGTTACTTCAAGGGCCGCCGGGGACAGTAAAACCTATTTGGGTGTGAAGTAGCAAAGACGCTCCTACCAAAATTTATCGTATCGGGTTGTACGCTGCTTGTTGTATGTTATACAAATAATGCATTAGATCAGTTTTGGTAGAAATATCAACAGTTACTGATCTATTGTAGAATTGGTGGTCAATCTAAAAACGAATTAATGACAAAGTTTAACATAAACAATATAAGGAAAAATTCACCAAGATCAAAATCAAGGATAATACATACTACATATATAACGAAGAGAGACAACACTTAAGAGTACCATATTAGATATTCGAAGAGCTCAAGAAGAAATTGATTTCGATGTTTGATTGCATTTTAAGCTATAGTCACTTAAAAGAGTACATACCTCAGTGTCATAAAATTGCTCAATATTATGAAAAGGTAATTGAGCCTGATAAAGATCCCATATTTCATTGGTTATTCGAATACTTAGAGTATGATTTAAATGAAACCAATACCATTACAACATGAGGAGCTTATTAACTCTTCCTGGAGAAACAATCAAGATGAACACAATCGTGATAGCGTAATAATCGATAGCATAGATATTGGGTTAAAAGACTATAATGGCGAGTATACCAGTAAAACTTTTTCAATAACAGAAGCAGAACGAAAGTTGAACTATTTAATTCAACATTTCCATCATAGTCAAATGCAAGTGAGAAAAATCATTTAAATATGAACATTGCCAGTCTTCGAGCACAATTAGATTATTTAGTGTAAGTTTATATTGTTACACTTCATCTATATCCAATTATCCACTAGTTAATATATACAATTAATCTACGCATGTCTTATGTCATGATTTTTTTTAAGATACAAAAGCGTTAATAGCTGCGAGCAAATTCCATACTTCTGGTACTGTCTTAGCATAAAATTTAACAAAAAGTTATAAATTTTATATAGGGTCCGTCATAGAAAAAAAATCTTGTATACTTATTTTTGTCACCTGATACATTAAGCTCGAATTTAACTAGGTGACTTTAATATGTTCACTTCTTCGCTGCGGTAATGCAAAGGCGGTTCTTCGCTAAGACAAAGCGCGGCGTTCCTTCACCACTCACCACGCAATATAATAATCAGCAGAAAGTGGGGTACAGAACGGAGTGTCTTAACCACAAGGTTCCCAAGTTCCCTATGGCTACCCTGCCATGTAGACGGGAATGAATCATGAAACACAGCGTCAAGTGAATCAATGAATGAATCAAGTTGAGAAAGAAAGAGAGAGAGGGGTTCCATGAACAAGTGCTTGCGTGTGCTTTCGTTTTATTATACAAAAAGAATTATTACGTATATAAATATAACTTTTATTCACAGCAAATGCGAGATTACTACCTTTTAGTTTCCTAAAAGAAACAATTGTTGTTAAGGAGTATGCACGCTTAACAACTGTTGATCGCTGGATGTTGTATTTTAGTTGGACAGAATCAGTAATAAAGAAAATTAAGAAATAATTCTACCTTTACAGGTATGTACGATAAAAAATATATACATTTTAACAATAATTAATATTTTACTGCACATAAAATAATATTATGATAAGATAAGATATTTTATTAAGATAACAAGTGGTATATTTTTTACATTTTGCTCTACATTACAGATATCGCTGGAATCAGTTGCAGCAAGTTATGAAGAGGCCAGATTGATGATGGATAGGCAATTAATGAACGGTATAAAAGTTGTGGGCATGACAACAGCGGGGCTGCCAGGTGGAAAGCTACGGGAAGCTTAGCCCCTCCTATTGTAAATAAAAATATACATAATCGTTTTTTTGAAAGTGAAAAAAACCAAAAAATTATAACATTTTATATTCATTTTGGGTTTCCTGTAAATCAAAGTAAAAATCCATTATACAATCGTTTTGTGATACTTTAGTCCCAATTTATTATCTCGACATCTCGTAGAGGTATCAAGCTTAAATGAAAAAAGTCAATATTTACGGTTCTTGGATGCAAAAAAAAATCAGCTTTTAAGTCAACATAATCAAGACATACGAGCGCTTGTTCTATGTGCTATTCTCCACTTAAAAGTAATTCCACATAAAAACATACAGTTATGTAATCTGGTATTAACTTATATTTTTAACCATACTTGTATTTGTAATTCATTCTTTACAATAAAGTTTTGTGTCAACTCCTTTTTTTCACTTCATTTTTTTAATTTAGTTATTGATGTGGTTGATGATAATACTTAATATAATAATTACAGTAATTGTGGAGGAAGCTGCTGAAGTATAGAACAGCATATTATTACATCTCTAACAAAAGCTGCAACCATCTTATATTAATAGGTAACCTATTAGTAGTTGAATACATTATGAAATGTAAAATATATTAGGTACTATTGTTGTAATAACTTGTTTTCAAATCTCCGTAATGATTTTTTTGAGTACATATGTATGTACTCAGTAGATTATTTTTGTTTCACTCTGTATCCCGCACATAGCGGGTAGGCAAGGTAACCTGAGTACATAGTGTGAGACACTCTATTCCTGTTAAGACACTTTCGTGCCTTACTTTCCGCTAAATTATGTGACAAAAGACCTATTGCGTGTTGAGTGATGGAATTTCCACGCCGTGCTTTAGCCATATTACCTCGAGTGGGGATCGAACACACAATTAGTCGTGCTTGCAGTCGCACGCTTTTAATCCATTATGTGACATTGTAACAAATATATATCACAAAACAATTTCCGCGTGTATTACGCTCTATGTAGGGGACCACCAGCAGCTGAGGCCATCCGCGGCTTCCAGACGTCTGGCGAAGACTTGTACACGGAGGTGTCACTGTTCGAGCGCATGATCAATGAACTCCGTACACAGCCGCCGCCTCGACGTACAGCACCGCATGCGGCCTCAAATAGCGGCCCTCATCTCACCTCACATTTACCAGGAACTGGTCAACACCCCTTCTGTTGAACAATTTCCCGACGTACGGGGTGTCACGAACAATCTATTCTTTTTTACCCACACTTACAAAGAAAAGGTAAATTCTGGTAAACCATTTTAAAATACAGTTGACCGGCCACATTTTTAGAGATAATATCTTATTGATTCTATTCAGTTCGATGTATTATGAGTTGTATAGTAGAAGTGATGAATAAGTACTCACTCACTCAGGTTCACGTTGTATCTCGAACATGGCAGGGTAGGCAGAGTAACTTGGGCAACATATTGTTAAACCCTCTGTTCTCTGTTCCACTTCCGTTCCCCACTTTCCGCCGAATTTTATTAAATATTTAAATTGAAAATATTGAGCAGGATCGAACCAATCTGTCACTTGAAAATTTAAACAATTTTTATTACTGTTCATAATAATGTGACGACCTAGTAAGAGTGTAGTTGTAGAATTTAGTTTTAATTATTATTGTGTTTCAATAGTATGAAGAAGAGATTCTATAGTAAAAAATGAGAAAGAAGGCGATATACTTTGTGTTTAGCCAATTACATTATGCGCAAGACTACGAACCTGAAGACGTCACTATATTAAATCCTTACACTGGTCAAATGTTTTACATGAGAAAAGTGAGTATTTCAAACATATTTTATTGTAAATCAGCTTCTCGCTGTATAACCCGCACGTTACAAGGCAGAGGGAACTCGAAGACGTAGTGTTCTATCTGTTCCGATCTCCACTTACGCCCAATTTGAAGCGTTGCGTGTTGAAAGCGGAACTCGGCGCCGCGGTTTCCCTTACTAGAAAAAAAAATGAATTTTTTTTTATGGATATGGCAAACGAGCGTGTACGGTCACCTGATGGTAAGTGATCACCGTCGCCCACGACTCTGTATAACACCAGAGGAGCTACAGATGGATGAGCACCAGGGCCCGGTATTACCTAATGCGAAACACAGTGATCGAAGCCACTACTTAACGCCGGTTTTAAATGCCGGGGGTGATAATGATAAATATTAAATATTTCATTCCGCATATGAGAATCCAATCAACAAGCAGCTGTAATTATTATTTTTAAAAACATATGTAGATATTTTATACATATCTAATAGCAACCTAGTAAATGTAAAACACATACACAGAACTATGATTATTTTTGATTTAACTAACTCCTTTTATTGTTTTAGGAGAGGGAGAAATATGCTTATTTATCAAAAGTAAAAATCACTGAGTAGACAATTATCAGGCGAGGAGTCCAAAATAATTTGCTGTCACTTGTGAGGAATAACGATGAATATAATTGGATTTTTAGGAACACCAAATCGTATTTGTGTCGCATTATCCAGAGCACGAGAAGGTTATTTTATTTTTGTTTTAGTATTAGTACAAAGATTCCAGTGTTGTGAATAACCGTGTAATCTCGTAAGCTTTTGAATCAGACACAGCGGGATACAGAAATACCGTTAATTTATTAAATAGTTACTTATTTTTGCAGGGTTCTATATATTAGGGAACATTGATATGTTAAAAAGTAAATCGGAACTGTGGACTAACATTGCTGGTACTTTAGAGAGTTTTGGGTGCATTGGGCAGAGCATAAGACTTAAATGTGAAAACCACGCTCATGAAATAACAAACGTATGTGATACTTGACTTGTTTATCTTATTTCAAAAATAAAATATCATATTGCAATAGCACTACTGTGAGGGATCCAAAGGATACACTAAATAATAAGCTTATGCTTAACGTATATAGTAATATTGCATTACTACACTTTCTACCTTATCTAAATATAAAATAATATTCATGAAATGCTTTGGCGAAACACGTTTGGTTTGTTGAGATGTTCGCGAACAATTAAATTCGCAGTAGGCCTTACTATGCTTATTTATGTAGGCGACATTAAACATTTAATACCTTTTAAATACAATTTTTATAGCATCAGCATATTAAACGACAACCTATAAATATAGATATTTAAATGTTGTTTATAATAGATTTCGTCATCAGAGGACTTTGAAAAGGTACCAGAAGTGGTTGTCTCCTAAAGTGTAATTTCAGCCTTCATGCCATCATTTGTGGTCCACTTATTTGTCATGGTTACGATAAGGGACATTCTAAAAACCATATGCCCATATAAGTGTGAGAGGTAAGACTATTAGAAATCAGTTTATTTCAGTTTTGTCAGCTTTATCAGTACCTATAGCTTTAGTTTTAACCAAGTCATTAGTAGAATTAAAATAATTAAATTAAGTAAATACTAGAAATGGTCAAACATGGACACAAGGAAAGGGTCGAATTTATTTTAGGAATTAGTCATTAGCTCTTACCCAACTTAAGTGGTGATTACCGCTGATTTATTGCCATTGTACTAAATTGGTGGTTCCACCTCTCACATGCAATATTGTATTATGTTATAGTATTCTTTTATATTTACTAAATTAATTTAAGATCTATTAATGATTTTTTAAGGATTATATTGTGAGCTTTCGCACGTATGCCCATTAATGTGCAAAGATAAGTGTACGCCTTGTATGCAATTGATAGAAAAGAAATTACCTTGCAAAATTTAAAAAAAGTCTTCTGCCATCTGGACCTAGTTCTCCAGAGATCAAGGTTTAATTGCAGTTGACATCAAACTGCCTGAGTGGACAGGAGGTAAGCAGTCCTAATTTATTAAATTACAATTATTTCTAAATTAGGTTATAATTGAGTAAATAATATACCATAATTATATTGCAAAACACTCTGTAAATCGTAATTATTATTTAAGTTATTTGATTAAGTTAACTTATCGAATAGAAATAGTCTCGCGTAGGTTTTTCTCGATCACGTCGGAATTTCAAGTTAAAAAGAAGCCTACATGTTGCTTTAAAATTCACTATATCTTATAGTGAAAGTCCCATTAAAATTGACCGATCAGATGTCCCAGAGATTAACCGGAACAAACCAAAAAAGACAAAGACAAAATCTCGTTCTCAAAACATGGTTTTGTTAAATCAAAAAAATGTGGAAGGAAGGAGTGTCTTAAGGCGGCTCTGAATTTTGTCTGCCTAAACGGCCATATGCGGGATATAGCGTGAATTAATGAAAATATACTAAGTCCCGAAAATATATGTAGTGGTAACATAAGTATTTTTTGTAATAAAGAAGCCATGTCACATGGACATAAATAAAGTAAAATGTCCAGTTCCGTGCGGCTACGTGTGTAAAGATGCGGACATGCTTGTACGCGCAGCTGCACGTGAATGACGATCCTGATCATATCAAAGTAATATTAAGTTTGTAACACTTAATAATTACCTCTATATCTAGAATTTTAATATACTTCTTTACCTTAACGCTAGATCCTGAAATAGTTTGGTAGGGAGGGGAATCGAGACTTATGAGACTGCTGGGACTTAACACCGCGCCTAATTGACTTTGAATCACTTCAAATTTTTAATAATGTAACATTTAGTTTACTTTTCTTATGAATAAGTTAAAAATAATAATTCTACTAAACTTAAATTTAAAAAGCGTATAAAATTTGAACGAAGCAGGATATGAACCCGGCGCCTCTGGAATACCGTTCCGAATTTTTATACCCTTTTTAAATTTAAGTTTAGTATTTTCTGTCCTAAGTGTGGATAACACTTTAAAACATAGTAAAAATAATAATAATTCTATTTCAGTCGGGGTAGGTTGAACGGTCTTTTAAACTGAATGTTTCTGTTATTATTTGTGTATCAACATGTAATAAAATTACAGTAATAAATCTAACAGTTATTAGTTGTAAACACGTTTAGTACGCCTGTCCAAAATCTTGCGACAAAAGAAAAAGAGGATGTACATACACCTTCGGACCTTGAAGAAGAATATACTTTGCACCAAGCAGTAAAAAATGTTATGACACTTGCGAAGTATGTAAAGTTGAGGTAAGTCTACAGACTTAACCTTCTTTGCTGTCCTCACTGGTAATTTTATATTTCGACTCGTATTTATCATTCATTTTTAAATTCATGAAAGTTAGGAAAAAATAAACATCTTGATATTTACATTAGCTGACCTTCAAGTAAATTAAATAATTAGATTACCATTGTGCCTTCAACCGTACACACTTAACATCTGCTTTTTAATACTAACAAGCAAGTTAATAGCAAAAAAAAATTATAACACAAAAAAAATGGTAGTACTTATTTCTCAAAGTCTGTGGACTTAATTCTTAGACCTTACACATAAAAACAATATTTCAAAAATATATTTCAATACATAATTATCTACAATAATATCAGCCATTACAGATAATTTCAGTACAGATTTACTAAACATTACAGCTTATTTCATTACAATTCATTTTAATTCACATAATAATAAATAGTGTGTCAATTTGGAGTTCCTGTACATCTTATTAATTCTTTTTTTTTCTATGCACAGCCCATATAGACGGGTAGCAAAGGAAACCTATTGTTCCATTAAATTTTCGAGTCACGCTGAATGCGGAACTCAACACCATGATTTACCACATTATACATGATCAATGGCATGATAACAATTCATTTCCCTGAGTGGGAACCAAGCCCACAACTGTCGTATTTAAAGTCAGACACTGTGCTGCGATACGACAATCTCCAATTATTTTATTTATTTGACTTTATTTTTTCCAGTGATAGCAGCAGCGTCTCTACCAAGACTAGAGCAAGTGATTGGCTTAGAAGGTGCATTCTTCTATTCGTTTCTTGGCTTAATAGCTCCGTCATTATGGAACTCATCTTTTGTGGGAGAGAGGACTTGGAAATATAACTATATTCTCATAAAAAGACGCAATTCTCGCCATCTTCGGAACATTCGTTCTTGTGACTGGAGTTATGCAAAGTATTAAAGAAATTATTAAGACTAGTTAAGAAAGTTAACAGTGAAAAGTGAAATATATTTTAAATAAATGTATAAATAATAGACAATATTTACTAAGGACTGGCTCAGCCTAAAATTGGAATTTATTATGTCAGATACTAACGACATTGTTATAAACTAATAAATTTATTTTTAAAATAACCTGTACTTGTTTATTCATTATAAAACCTTTTATATCTTATTTATATCTTGATGCTGTATCCCGCACATAGCATGGTAGAAAGCTAAGAACTTAGTACTAAAATACACCATTCCCATTAAAATACTTCCATTCCTCCTCACTTAACATAAAAAAAAACATTATATTCAAACATACTATTTTACAACTATTATACAGCAATTCAAAGGTGTATCAGTAACTCATACTTTCTTTTATTTGTCAAGTAATTTTTGCAGTCTTAGAATTTGTCTACATCAAGCCATCTTCTATGAAAATCCTCTATGATTCTGAGCAATTTATTTCTACTCTTTAATAGAGAACATTTAATTTTTATTGCACCTGCAGAATCTTGATTGTTCTGTTCCGTGGATTTTTTTTATATGCAATGTGTGAAATTGTTATGCATTTTTTCTATTTATTTACTATATATACATAAATATTGTTGATTAAATATATCATAACATAGCAAACAATAAATTAATGGATTTCAAAATTAAAATAACTGTATATATGAATTTTATTAGGATTACATATTAGGAAATGTAATAAATTTACTTGTGCACTTTTATATTAAAAGTTGTAAAAACCATGCATGCATGTTTAGTAAAAATAGGCACTGCTTAAAAAAAGAATATAACAATTGTCAACATTTTAAATATTTCAAAAGTGGTTTGGTTTGCTTGGTGGCTTGTTATAATTTACTAGCTACAAAAAATATATTTTCTCCTTACATTTAAATACAAATTTTAATATTTGCAAAAAATATGACTCATCTAACTTTTACCACAATGTTTGTGGTTTAAAACTTAGTGTTGGGATAATTCATTATTAATATTTATTCTACCATCGCGGTAACACGCGGGGTTGAGTTCTCAACAAAATGAAAAAGAAAAAAGACAATATAGTTTCCAATACCGTTCTCTGCAATTTTTCTTCGCTCTTTTTTGTTTATGAGGAGGTTGTTCCGAAATGCTTTGTTTTTGCTTCCTTAACTATTAAATTAAATACACTTCTTTTTTCTTTTGACATGGCTAACAAATTTGAATCAATTTTATTTCGGTGTGGCATGTAGTGCTAGTTATGAAGGAAATTGTCTATGTAAATGAGGAAAACATCTGGTATAATACAACAAAAACACAGGTTACTTGTTTAAAGTTGTTGCAAGCAAACAATACTGTGGCTATTTACAAATTGAAACATATTTTTTTTTTTATTATTGTATGAAATATTAACATTATATTCAGTTTTATTATTTAATGTCAAATTTCAATGTTGCCATACCAAAAGGCAATTATATACCAAACAAAAACGTAAACGGTTCCAAATTAAACAACACCAGCTCTTTAGTCGTTTTTATCATTCATTTATGATCATATTTCATCCCTTTTCAGAATTATTTGTTGACTTTTTTAGAACTCCACCAAACAAAAACGTAAACGGTTCCAAATTAAACAACACCAGCTCTTTAGTCGTTTTTATCATTCATTTATGATCATGTTTCATCCCTTTTCAGAATTATTTGTTGACTTTTTTAGAACTCACTTACTGTATATTAAAAACATTAAACGGAAAATTATTTATTAAATATTTAATAATCATATCTTAAAAAAATATTAAATACTCCTACCACCTACTACCCACAAGCACTATAAAAGACCGTATTATTTAAAATTTATTCTTCAAGACCCACGGCCAGTCCTAGTATATATAGGAGTGTTCGCAACGGTAGCCGTTTTGTAAACGTTAAATATCAATATGCGACTATTAAATCACCTATTATTCTTTACGTGATAATATATTCGTTGAATGTATTCTTTTCACGGTGTGATCACTTCAGCCGTACTAAATTAGGAATTTTCGTTATAATATTTAGCGATACGCGATTTTTAATGTTAAGTTAATATAAACGCATTTTAAAAATTTAGGTACTTTTACATATTAATAAAATTCTATCATTTAGAGAGTGTTTTCTCTAAGTATAATCATTAAACGATAATATACATATTAATAGTTATTGCGTGTAATAAAGAGTATTTTTAATTAAAATCATAATATATGAAATTTATATTTGGTCATAATACAAACTGAAAGAAAAAAGAAAAAAAAATCAAAAGTTTTAGAGAAACAAATTATTCAAATAGTAAATTATAAGTATTTATTTAGAAACTTATAAATATCTATTTAGAAACAAAATCAAACTAAATTAAAAAACAAAACAAAACGTAAAAATAAGTATTTACAAGATTTCAACTAGGGTATTATGACGCAACGACCGCTGGTTACCCAACTGAGCTATTACAACATACATGAATATAATATATAATATACTTGCGAATATAATATATTCATCTTATTATATTTATTTAAAGATATTAGATATTTTTACATATTGGTATACAATAAACTGTGCTGGCAGCACTATATGGATTCATTCTATTTTTTATTATATAACTTCTAGTTTAACACATTGGAAGGATACGTCATTGTCAATTTAATTATAAATAATAATATTCAGTCATTTAAGTTAATAAAAAATATTACTTAATACAACGTCCTTTCGCAATATTCTATAACACTATTTCGGGGCAAAATCGTTACACTAAGGCT
The DNA here is from genome assembly GCA_019049475.1 of Eueides isabella. NCBI lineage: Eukaryota > Metazoa > Arthropoda > Insecta > Lepidoptera > Nymphalidae > Eueides > Eueides isabella. The sequence goes on from CM032397.1 coordinate 6,367,673, forward strand.
CAGGAGAATAGACCTCGACTTGACGCACTTTCTTATTCAAACTAATCAAAATGAATTGTAACAGAAAAGAATAAATCTACAAACACTAATACGCACATAGAGTAGCCACCATTTTGTACAATTTATTCTTAATTTCTTCCTTCTTCAACGTTTTGTGTGGTCTTGCCACTTTGCTAGCGATTGTTGCCAAAACAAACAAAAAATATATTTTTTTGTTTTCGGATACAAATAGTAGATGTAGTTTCAAAAGATTACAACCCATTTGTATGCAAGTGTACCGTAAAGAACAATAATATTACACAATAGGAGAATGAATACTAAAAAAGAAGATCTAGTTAAAAATTACGTTCATCTATATAAAAAAAAATGCGTGTACTTATGTACCTATGCGCGTGAGAAGTTATACTTCTTTGGCACAATTAAAAAATAATTATGCCAAAGAAGTATAACTCCTCACGCGCGTTTAATTGTATGCAAATAATAAATTACAATAAACTTAAATACAACGAATTAAAATTTAATTTATTATTAAATTTAATTTTTCACTTTTAAAATATTGAGTAACTCATAATAAATATTTAAAATTAATAGTTTAAAATATTTAGTATAAATTATGTTGAACAATAATGTTTTAATTTTATTCAATAAATAATACACTTAAAGAAGTCTATAAGCATATTCGGTAATACTATTTATATCACTAATATCTACGAATAGTAACTATATTAATTAAAATATTAAATTGAAATCAGTACTGGATATAATGGCATATATATATATATATATATATATATATATATATATATATATATATATATATATATATATATATATATATATATATATATAAATATATATATATATATATATATATATAAATATATATATATATATATATTATATATATATATATATATATATATATATATATATATATATATATATATATATATATATATATATATATATATATATATATATAAATCGCACTTATATAAATGTTATGTAAATATATAACAGAGAACAGAGTCGACCGCTGCAACTTCATACTTTAACTTTTGTGTGACGTCTCGTGTGACGAATCTCAAAATTTCACTCTCATATTTCTTTCATAACGTGCCAAAAGAAGCATAAGTTCAATAAACCAAATAAATATATACATATATATAGTACAAAGGGTTAGTACTAAGAAATATATAATGCATAGGTGTTAGTCTTCCATTTAACATTGTTATATTTAATATATTTATAGATAAATTTACATAGTGACTAAAACATTGAACATTAAGAGGACGGAGAACTTTATTTATTTATTCATAACTTTATTTGTACACCACATACACAACAAACTGACAGGGATTCACAAATTATGAGAGACAATGTACAAAAGGCGACCTTATGGCTAAATAGCCATCTCTTCCAGATAACCTTTAGGGCGAAAAGAAACCGATATTAAAATTAACAGGTAGGTGGTGGAAGTAAAAAATGTTAAAGAGCAACAAAATTAACAATATTCTAATATTACTTAAAAAACAAAAACAAATATACATGTTATACAAAATAAATGATATATACATATTAATACATAAACATATTTACATATATACATGCATACATACATATCTCAATACTATATATATATAAATACATATATATATACATACACACACATACATACATACATACAGATACACACACATATATACATACACACATACATACAATATACATACCATAACCGTACCGAGAGAGAAAAACTATAATTTGACTTAAACTTTATAGGGAAAGACATTGTTTAAGGCATGAATTAACTTGGGGCATGTAAAAAGGATGTGAGAACGGGAAGTTCTCATTTTAACTCAGTTTATTATTATAAAAACCTAAACATGTTCGTTATACTTCGTTAGTTTTCAAATGAAAAATAATTTATCATTAAAATAATTGTGGATTTTCAAATTTTGCACTAGATTTTATATTAAAACGGTTTTAAAAGCTTCATCTTAATCGATATGTATTGAAAAAAATATCATGAAAATGTTTTTTCCATTTAGGAAATTTAAATATATTTTTTAGAATACGTTTAAAAATTTTAATCTTTCTAAATTTGAACCCTCGTCTCTTCGAAACCATCCTAACGCTCTGATATGCTCTTCGGCAGCAGAATTTTTTAAGAAATTTCCTACAGAGATGCTAACAACATAAATAAATTGTAACAAGCGTAAAAAACGTTTAGCTTAGAGGGCAGAACGTTAAATACTATTTATTTCATTCTATCGATCGACTGGGGATTGAACCCACAACCTATCGTTCACACGCTTGTGCTGCTGCGACACGATATGCCTGGATTTATTAAATATAAAGTTGTCTTTATTGTTTAGATTCAATTTCTTCAACAATAACTAGAAATAACTTAATTCGCTTTGCTTGCGCGTAGAAAGAGGGGGATTTGATAGACCGTGCCCATTCCAGAATAGTCTTACCTCCAAATGTTACTTAAAATATATAATTAAGACTGTAAAAAATATTTTATATAAAAAAAAATGTTGAAAGATGAAGTACAGATCTCTTGGATAAATTCTTTAAGATACGCCTATGGTTGACTGATAAAATAAAAACACATTAAAAGTAATCATAATATATCACAAAATAACTACATTGTATGCCTAAAATGCTCTATGCCTTGTGTATTCTCTTTGTAATTCTAATTCTATAAGAAACGAAATATCTGACAACTAGCAAGAAAAAGCGCCTTTTTAAATTTTAATGCTTTAATATATTTTTCTACAAAATATCACAAAGTAATATTTTAATTTCAAAATAACTTACGTACTTAGTTTTAACTCACATTAAACATTTTAAAAATACCTATATTAATTTCTCTCTAGACTAATCTATCATAATTTGAACTTTTCGTTGCCACATTGTGGTTAAAAAAGTAAACCAACCTTCCTAAGTTCACGTGAGAACTCAACGCTAGAACATAAGAACAGTGAGCAAAAATAAATTCCAGACGTGCCAATATTAGATATTATGCAATGCAAGCGCGTAAAGAATTTTAAATCAGTTCTTCTTATTGAACCATAGAAGTATCACTCTTTATTTATTTTAAAGGAGAAACACAAAAAGTGACAACATTTTATGTGGATAATAAAATAGGAAAAGATGTATAACAACATTAATTTAAACACAAAATTGGTAAGTACCAAGTCGTTATTTAATAACTAAGTACTTTTCTTTTATATTTTGCCTTGTATTTGTTGTATTATATTTAAAAAAAATATTGTTTATCTAAGTTATCAATTGGTTTTCGTATCTGATAAAACATTTTATTAGATGAAGTAAGCTATATTTTACATTTACTGTTACATCGTGTGACTCGTCAAAATGAGTTTAGTAAGTGAATGCAATTAATTTTAGATGGTTTGTTATAAAATGAAAACGGATTGTCATGTTCCACGACCATCTTCGTCACTTGCTATGTTAATTAATGATACAAGCAATTCCGATTGTATATATATGTTTCCTTTACGTTTTTGTAGTGATAACAAAGTTCAAGTCACAGATACTTATCTGCATTCTATACGTTTATATTACGTTTTTTAGTGTAATTATAATATATTTTGCTTACTTCAAGTGAATTTAGCTTGTGTGTTGACGTGTTTTAACAGCAAAAACATGGATAACCTAGAAGTATGTAGTTAAGAATTTATAAAATATATTATGTCAGAACGTTTTACAAATCGTAACTTAAGTTATAAACATACCGAACCAATAGAACTTTATATACTAGAAATAATAAAGAGTGATATTACATTTTTTTAATGTATTTTGTTACCAAATTGTTAAGTGTCTTTTTTTATAGCAAAGCTTAAATTATGCTTCATTACAGGTCTTTCCAATTATAATTGGAGTGGGGTCTGTAGTTGTTATAGCAACTGTTTTTGCTCATTTTATTTTTGGCAAGAAATCAAAATCTTCAAATGGTAAGAAACTTGTTGCATTAGTGGACCCGAACACCAAATATGCATTGCCTCTCATAGAAAGAGAAGAAATAAATCATGATACAAGGAGATTCCGATTTGGGTTACCGTCACCTGACCATGTACTTGGTAAGTGATTTATTTTTTAGTTATAATAATTTGATATGCATTTAAAAATACTTTATAAAGTTAAAAAAATTTAGAAAATTATAGTTATAGTCAACAAATCAAAAGTGCTTTCAAATATTTAAAATGATAATTTACATTGAGCTACTAGTATGTCTTCTTTTATGAAAAAAGTTTATTTCAATTGTAATTTTCACTATAGACAACAAAGACAAATAATAAAGGCAAAGAGACAAAAGTTTTTCAAGCTATTAAACAAGTTATACCAATTTGTCTTGTTGTAGGATTGCCAATTGGTCAACACATACATTTGTCAGTGAAAATAGATGATGAACTTATAATAAGGGCATACACTCCAGTGTCAAGTGATGAGGAAAAGGGTTATGTTGACTTGGTTATTAAGGTATGTTTCCTTCACACTTTATGTATTATTTACTGGTATTCCAGTATTATATATTATTGAATTATTGAAACGTCACAAACATAAAATTACCACCAGCTTGGAATGCAGTTCTGCTGAGAAGAGCCCGCAAGAAACTCAACAGTTGCTCTTTTTAATATTGAATAAAGTTACAATTTCATTGTTTAATACAATAGTGACTATCCTGCATGAAATTCAAATGACCTTAATTGAATACATTTTCAAATATCATCATCATTCAAATATTCTTCAACAGTGTAGTATGCTTTCTTAATTAACATTACTTTAACATTTACTTTAAACTTCTCTAGTGGCAAATTCAAAATACACTGTGGAATGCTATTATAGATATGTAATGCCTAGGTAAAATATAGAGTCCCTAAAATATGTACACATGCTTGTACAGATGTTTTTTATGTAAAATTTGTTAAATAATTTAAATTTGTAATCAACATTCATAACATTTTGTATGCCTTGGACACCTTGCTTTTGTCACTTCAGGTATTCTATACATTGCCTAGATCAAGATTAAACATTAGAATTTAGTTTTGGTTCTCTATTTTCAATTAATAAAACATTTGTTGCCAAATCATATGTGATTATTATATATTGAAGCAAATTATTAATTTTATAATGAAAATATATATACTTATTATGAAGATAAATATTTAAATGATGTAATTATAACATAATATTTTTTGTAGGTATACTTCAAAAATGTTCATCCCAAATTCCCAGAAGGTGGTAAGATGTCTCAATATCTTAATGATATGAAAATTGGTGATACCATAGATTTTAGAGGACCTTCTGGTAGACTGCAATATGCTGAAAATGGCACATTTTTAATTAAAAAATTAAGGAAGGACCCTCCTCTTAACATTAATGTGAAGAAAGTCAATATGATTGCAGGTATTTAAAGTTATCTTAATTTTTTTATTGTTAGGTTCAAGCTGTGCATACATAGCAAAATAAGGACATACTAGAGGGAGAGATAAGACACTCCACAATCATTGACCATAGTGGCAAACTTAACATTTCACTTATCGTTCCCCAATTGGAGAATCATTTATAGCCACAAAGACTCCTAATGTATGTAATGTATGTAATGTATGTAAAATATTGCTATAGTATTTTTCTTATCTGTCATCCATATGATTTTTTGCCAGGTCCATCCTTGCAAAAAATTAAATATAAGATCTTTTAACAGCTTAAATAATGATGCAATACACAGTCTCTTTGCAATATGCCATTTTTTATGAAACACAAGTAATATTCAAAGGCTATTAATGTTTTTTAATAACATTGCTACTGTTGTGTATATATTTTTCAAGAAATATATAAAATAAATATTTTTACACTCAAATAAATAAAAAAGTAATATTACTGCTGTAAATTTTGTAAGTGAAATTGTGATTTTTTTTAAAGTGATTTAACTTGTGTGTAGCAATTTTAATTTAAAATATTAAACATGTTTAAAGTGTGCAAGTGCAGCATATTATATATCTGTATATATACAACAGAAAATACTATATTTCGCCCAAGTACCTCAGTAATAAATGCTAAATACACAAAAATATAAGTATATTGAATTCATTCTGTTACATACATGTTTTGCATATTGATGACATGGATAGGGATATTATTAAACTTAA